>CABFVX010001829.1:54010-72156 GCA_902151425.1 Timema shepardi | reverse complement strand
GCTGTAAAATGTGTTTGTTGCATTTATTTAGGTCGCTGCGTTGCAATTATCTTTGTGAGCGCTGTATTACTAGTAACTGGGGTGGGTCAGGTATAAAAAAAGACACCTCATCAATGCCAGCCAATATCACTTGACTCTGTCCACCCCCTCCCACAAGCAAGACAATGTTTCCCCGCGTGCGACTGCCGCTACATCACGCGCCAGGCTTTCTTTTGCCATTGTTATTTCGATTCTCGATTTGGTCACTATTTTGGTTTGATTTTGTGAACAATTTTTGACGACCCATGCTATTGTTTAACATTGTTATTTTGATTTGGTTACGTTTTTGGTTGGATTTTGTGAACGATTTTTGATGACCCACGCTATTTTTTAAAATTTGATACGAACTTATAGTTTTGACAAAATGAGTGAAAGGAGTACCTTCTTCAAGAAATAGGTAGGTTTTATTTTATTTACTTTTTCACGTATTATCTAAAAAATGAAATTTTTTCGTATGAAGGTCAGGGATGGAACCAAATCTGTTAAAATTCCAATAACGACCCCTTCGAAATAACGACCCTTTTCCAGGGAACCATGAAAGGTCGTAGAATCGAGAGTTGACTTTAGTATGAATTCTTCCTCGGAATCCTCTTTTAGGTTGTTTGTTGAACTTCTGGCATGTGAATCTATTTCAAAGTGTTTTGTTGTAGCTATTTTGTATGAATCCAATTAAAAGCTAAATTTAAACATTTACCTGTTGTCGAATTAAAGTCTTTAAAAAAAGGTTTTTCAGCTTCATTAATATAATATCAGTGAGGTGTACTTTTCTAAACTCACAAAAATATTAATATGCAATGATTTAACGAGCTTAACCTAGAACAGAGACAATTAAAATGCTAAACACTTAGTTTTAGAACAAGGAATGTAATATCTGGATGGGATTAAATCAGGCTCTTTTAAACCTAAAGAATTTTAATCTGGTTTTCAAAATCCCTATTTTAAAGGATAACAATGATTTTTAGTTGATTTATAATTTTTAGTGGTGGTCGAGCAGTCTCAGGCATTCAAATCAAATTGAATTAGTTGCTTTTTAAGGAGAGGTCAGCATTCCGATCAATGTCAGTTGCGATAGGGAAGTTTTCCACAGGCATGCACTTTTCCAGTTAGTTTTCTAATCCCCCTCTCTACGCTAGTATGGGTGCATTTCCCACTCCCCCTAGGATTAAGATAATTAAAATAACTAATTGGAAAACATACTAGCATGCAATTTTTACTTGAACTATGATTAAAAATAAGACAGTAATTTTCAAATATCTTTCACTTAAGTTTACATTCTCATAAGTTTTGGCGGTAGCATTTATTCAGAATTATATCTTCCTAATACCTACTCCATTTTCCAAATTAAAATTGCGTATAGCCCGGACTTGCAGTAAGATGCGGTGGAAAAATATCGTTTCTATAATATTTCGTACTCGTCGATCTACTTGCTAACAACCCGCCTCGGTGGCGTAGTTGACTAACGCGCTTGTCGTGTTGAGCTCGACTGCCGTGGACGGGGAGATCGAGGTTCAAATCTCGGTCGAGTGAACTGGGGGTGGTTTTTCCTAAATTGTTTTCCACTCTCCTTCCACGCAAATGCGGGTTCACTTCCTCCTATTCATCATTCCCAATTCCTAATCCATTAGAGTAATTAGTACTTAAAGCGTATAACCCGAACGGGTAGTAAGACGCGGTGCTAAATATTAAATACTTGCTAACAAACCTAGATTCTGGAATGTATATTTTCTTTATGTTAAAAAATATATGTAAAGATCAATCACATAGCACTTCAAAACTATGCAAAAAAAACACTAGAAAATATGTATAAAAAAAGGAATAACTATATTTTCCTTAAGATATGTGATGACCTACAGGGGGGTTGTTTTTCAGGGGAATTTGGCCAGTGTCCCAGATTTATTTCAAGTCGATTTGTGTTAATGTTGTAAATGTCCGCTAGTTGAAGAGGGCAGAGGCCTCTTTCCACGACGTGATAGTCGCGTCACAGCCGTGCATGTTCAACTAGTGTATCAGGTGGTGCTCCAGTGGACTCACGCGTTGGCGTGTCCTCAGTAATGAGGGTACCGACAATGTTTCCACTTGCTCGCTACGTCTTACTCCCTCCAAACACTTGAACCTGCTCTCATGGAACTACAATAAAGTTCTAACCATACTTCCCCCTTCCCTCTATTTCTTTCTCTTTTTTTTTACAATCCTTTTCCTGGGCTAGGTTTTCTCTTTTTGCCCGTGTTCCCCTTGGATTCCTCTGTCCTTGTACTCGAAGCGGCAAAGCGCACTGGTCTTTTCGAACGAGTTGTGTGCAACGAAGCACATCCCCGGTTTTCCCTCCTACTTCCTCAGCCCCTCCAACGTAAGGCAAAAAGCAAGAGAGAAAGAGAGAGAGAGAGAGATCAACAGCCCCGGCGTGAGGAACTTGCACGAACGTCTCGAATCGTCAGTCCTGCTTTAGTCGCTTCTCAGCACTCACTCCGACCTGCACACACCAAGACAAGACATCGACTTCAACTCTTCTTTTGTCCGAGAGCTGGGAATGGCACTGGAAGAATTCACGGGGTGTTCCTTGGAACTCTTTATTTGAGCCCGTGAAGTCTCGGTGCCATCCTTAGAGCTGTGGGCGGTCGTCACCAATCAGCAGACTACTGCTACTTCTTGTGCGCCTGCTGAATAATTGTCTACTAGAATACTTGTGCTCTAGCTCACCTTGGTAATCAAGAGGTATAGTGTAATCATGGTACGATGGTAGATTTACAACATATAAAAAAATAATGTGTTGCTGTCAGCAAAATATAGATAAATTATTATAATAATTATTTTATCAGCATTGATAATATCTGTCAAAAGTGACAGTTATATACAATATTATATGATTTATGAATCAATGAAAGTAGGTCTATTCGCATTTATAAGTGTCAGTATTAATGTTAATTTGGTTTTGCTACAGTAATGATAAGTAAATGAATATTTTAGAAAACGGAGGATAATTTAAATGTTTTCATTGACTGAGCTATTAATTAATACTAACATTTGTTTAACACTGAGAAACCATTATACTAGCCAAGTGTTGCCAACAAAGTAGTATATAATATGATTATGCCAAATAATTTTAAATACAAAGCCTGTAAACTGAACAGGTAGAAAGACATAGTAGTAAAAAAAAAAGTGAATATTTGAATTTTATTTAAGAATGCCCCTTTTGAAACAAAAGTAATTGTTTCATGAAGATGCACACAACAGAAAAATATTTATTATGAAGTTAAATCTAGTAAATTCATGCGTCAGTATTTGTAATAAATTGATTAGTTATGATGGATTTGTTAAACGCTTCAAACATCATCAAATTAAGTTTTGTAACAAACAATTTAAAACGTGCACGCTTAAAAAAATTATTATAGTAGGTCTATGTATTTAATATTAACACGCATTAATATGCTAAGATTTTCTTAAAGAAAAATTTGCAAACTTGTTCTCGTAATACTCCATGGCTAATAACGTAATTTCAAAATATAATATATAACCAATTTATTTGGTTAATGTTTTAAAACAATCTAAATATATTTCTTATAAGGTATTTTAAATAGGTCTACTTGTTTTATATTACATTAGATTGCTTTAATTTTTAGATGTGAATATGATTAATATATTTACTTCATTATTCACCTCCATTAATTTGAAGGAAACAGAATGTCTAATTGATAACATTAATTTGTTTAGAAATTAATACTAATTTTAATAGGGTATATATGTAGAATGAACCACTTCGGTGGCGTAGTTGGCTAACACGCTGGTTCGTGTTGAGCCAGACTGCCGAGAACGGGGAGATCGAGGTTTGAATCTCGGTCGGGTGAACTGGGAGTGGGTTTTTTTTTAAACAGTTTTTCAATATCCCTCCACACAAGTGTGGCTTCCCTTCCTCTAAATTCAATCTTCCCAATTCCTAACCCATTAGAGCGATTAGCACTTAAGCGTACAACCCGAATGGTTAGTAAGACGCGGCGCTAATATTAATATTATTATTTATATGTATAATGTACAGTTAACCTAAGTTTTAAATATTAATATGCGCTAAAGTATATTTTACTAAAAATTCAATAAATGAAAACTTGTTTTACAAGTATGTCAAATTATTTATTTGTTAATTTAACTTTACTTGGAAAATTTAACGTGTATGGTATTTTATATTTTGCAAAATATTGAGTATAATCCCTAATTATATTTTTATAAGGTTTAAACAGATTGATTAATAAATATGACTTATTTTTAGAAATAATTACATTGTGTGCTTGAATTTGGATGCTTGGGAAAATTGGTCTAGGTCCCAACAACTCCATTTTGTCCTTAACGCTGAAAGAATAATTATGTTCATTCGATTATAAATAAAAAAAGGAGATGAGTGCTCTAATATTAATTTTAATATTAATAAGCTTTTCAGGATCCTGATTTAAAACGCATGTATATGTATTCATCTTGAATGAGTTTAGAGATTTGGGGAGAATAGATGCTAGAGCCTATTGTGTGTATTTTTTTATCAACTAGTATTTTATTTAAGAAAATATGATAGTGCTAACTATGAAAATAAAGTCTATTTGTAGTTGTTGTTTAGAGTTAGTATTTGTATCAATTTATAAATACAAGCAAATGGAACAGGATAATACGGTGACATTTAAGGAAATGCAAAATCATTTTCCTGAAATTGGGATGTGAAAAATAATAGTATCATATTTTAGTATTGAACACCAGGATACCAAATTAAGGTCAGCATTGCTAGCTTGTCACCTAATTTTCACTAAAAACAATTATTTGACTTACTTTTATAAACAACTTTCGTCATTTTATATCATACGTAAAATTGTAGTTACTATTTTAAACAATACCTTTTAACATATTTTTTTTTAATTTTCCGCGCATTACTACCCATCCGGTTTATCCACATATTTATAATTACGAGACAATAACTGGGAAGATTGAAATAAGAGGAAATATATCTGCGTTTGCATTTAGTAAATTGGGAGTCCATTTAGAAAAGGTCTTGGTACATCTCTCTGGGATTCGAACCTCACCTCTTTGTCCGTATGGAGCTTGTTAATGGCTTCATTTTAGACATGACACCGAGGATGGTACATGCATTCGTCGCACAAGCGTTAAGATAAGAGGCTGAAACCACATGTTTAAAACCACCTCATTACACCTAGAAGGGATTCTAACCCTGAGCTCGCCATTAACAAATACCAAGTTGCGTTGAAAGTCGAACGCCTAAGACTGCTTGGCCACCCCTGCTTGGCTTAAAATATAAAAATAATATTGATTATCTTTATAAAATTCATAAATTTCTTCAACCACTTTGGTTAAAGTCTTAGTAAGAATCTTCTAAAACAATACTGACACAATATTTCTACCAAAATAAACTTTTAGTTACTGAAATATGTTTGAATATCTATTTAACCCGCCTCGGTGGCGTAGTTGGCTAACGCGCTTGTCGTGTTGAAGCTCGACTGCTGAAGACGGGGAGATCGAGGTTCGAATCTTGGTCGGGTGAACTGGGGGTGGTTTTTCCTAAATGGTTTTCCACTCTCCCTCCACGCAAATGCGGGTTCACTTCCTCTAATTCAACCTTCCCAATTCCTAATCCATTAGAGTAATTAGTACTTAAAGCGTATAACCCGAACGGGTAATAAGACGTGGTGCTAAATATTATTATTATTAATATCTATTTAATTTTTTTCAGTAGTGATCTCAAAGTCTATGGCGCCAGATTCTCACTACACTTAGCCATCGTTGACGGGTAGGTAGGATTTTATTTTATTAGTCCTTTAAACACCATTAATATTAACGAGGAGGGTAAGTTATAGGAAATACAGCCACATTAGTGTAGAGTGGACGAGTAAATCCCACATGGAAAACCAACACTATTCTGTCGAGAGAGAGAACCTCAAACTTCTCGTCACCATCAATCCTACCTATCGCGGGATTGTCACCTTGGACTATGCGACCACAGTTGCCGGTGTGATTTGAATTTGAATTCAGAACAGGTGCATTGGTGCGGTTTCCTACATGACATTTTAACTGTGACTTTCCTATGATGTCTCCATGTAAATGTTAATACATTTTCCTCAAGGCTACTCTTTCAGCCCTTGAACTTAGATTTGACCTTATTTTCTTAGCACCACGCCTTATTAGTTATTTCCCGCCCACCCGGGCTATCCGCACTTAGCTACACTATTTTGGTAGGTAATAAGAGGGTAAAGTCTAGAGGAAATATATTTGCATCTGTGTGGGGAAAAGTAGGAAACTATTCAGATAAAGCCGACCTTACTATACCGGGTCCGGATTTAAACCTTGACCTATGTCACCTACAAACCAAACCAACTATACTCGATTGTCACCTTAATCAACGTGCCTACGAGTGCTGTTAAAAGTTTTGAAAATAGATACCATGTTAGAAAATCAGTATTCATTTTTATTCTATTTATTATTATAGTTACAACCTAAGGTAGGTGACCTGGCAGTCTAGGGGTAAGGTGTTAGACTTCTGTGCTGGCGGCCGGGGTTCAATCCTCGGTCCCGGCACACATTTAACTGATTACCAAACCCTTCCTTCACCTCTGACAAGACATCTTGTGAATGTGGGGAATGCCAGTCCTCCACCGTGGTTCGGATTCCACGTTAAACTGTAGGTCCTTCATTTCATCTCACAATCACCCTATCATTACACATTAGCGTAAGTGCGTACAACCCGAACGGGTAGTAAGACGCGGTGCTAATAATAATAATAATAATAATAATAATAATAATAATAATAATAAAGAGCTAGCTTAATTTTGAACTAGTCCAGTGTGCCACATTTTATTTTAATGAATGTTTAGAAATCAAAGTTTGTTAGTACAATAATAATACTTGGCACCGCGTCTTACTACCCATTCGGGTTACACGCTCAAAGCTTGTTGAATATTATGAAATGTAATGTACTGAACAACTCAAATAAAAATTGTTAGTACAATAATAATACTTGGCACCGCGTCTTACTACCCATTCGGGTTATACGCTCAAAGCTGGTTGAATATTATGAAATGCAATGTACTGTACAACGCAAATAAAATTGTTAATATTTTAATCATTATTAAATTTTAAAGAAGTGAAATCTATTAAATGGTCAAAGTGAGTGTATTAGACAGTATTGATGTAATTAATTTAAAGTAAAAACGTTGAAAGTAACACTATAGGTGAGGGGGAAGGGGGGTACAATAAATAAATATATATATATAAATGTTAAAAGTAAAAAAATTACTTAATTTGTTTACTTTCTAGTTTGTAATATGATATTTTTTGCTAGCCAAGATATTTAAGTTCGGTTCATAACCTGTCTTCATCAGCACATAAGACGATGTCTAACCATTGACTTCATAAAGTTCGTTGTGAGTTTTGAATAACATGGCTGTCTCTAAATCCTATTGACTTCAATACATTATACTACGCCGGGGAAAAGTTGTAGTTAGCATTTATTTTTCCACGTGTCGACGCGCCACCCACTGGAACGCGTGTCCTATATTTGCCATCCCTGCCCTAGTGGTTTGACGGTCTTGCCGGAAGAACAGGGTCATGTCAACATGTCCCTCATAATATACAGCTCTGCTCAGTTATATATGAATTATTATTATTATTAGCACCGCGTCTTACTACCCGTTCGGGTTATACGCACTTACGCTAATATGTAATGGTAGGGTGATTGTGAGATGAAATGAAGGACCTACAGTTTAACGTGGAATCCGAACCACGGTGGAGGACTGGCATTCCCCACATTCACAAGATGTCTTGTCAGAGGTGAAGGAAGGGTTTGGTAATCAGATAAATCTTTGCCGGGGCCGAGGATTTAACCCCGGCCGCCAGCACAGAAGTCTGACACCTTACCCCTAGACCACCAGGTCACCCATTAATGAATTGCTTAAACTGTTGAAAATCAGCTTTGCTACGCCATAGAATAATAATAATAATAATAATATTTAGCACCACGTCTTACTACCCGTTTGGGTTATACGCTTTAAGTACTAATTACGCTAATGAATTAGGAATTGGGAAGGTTGAATTAAAGGAAGTGAACCCGCATTTGCATGGAGGGAGAGTGGAAAACCATTTAGGTAAAATCCACCCCTAGTTGACCCGACCTAGATTCGAACCTCAATCTCCCCGTCCTCAGCAGTCGAGCTCAACACGACAAGCGCGTTAGCCAACTACGCCACCTAGGCGGGTGCCATAGAATAAGAGTTTATGAAACCACATTACATATCCTTCAATATTATTTTGTAGTTTTTTTTTCTCTTCCCCATCTTACTAACCGCTCGGGCAAAACTCATATTATTTACGATAGTAAGGTCAGAATGAAGAAGGTAAGATTCAGAGGAAATATACCAGCATTTGGGTGATCGAGAGTAGAGAGAAAATATTTTTCTAAAAATCACTCTAAGCACACCCTGCTAAGTATTCTAACCCCGACCTCCCCATCACTAACATATGAAGCTGACATTGAGTCTTTGTTCCCACCGATTCATGTTAATTTTGAACTTATCTCACAGTTTATTCTAGTTTTCAGTAACGTTAACGATTTTCCCTTCAGGCCTATCCTCAAGAAGTGGATTTGTGTACACTATTTATTTTTATTTCGATACAAAGCAGAAACTGCTCTATTCAATAACATGTTTATTTATTTTAATTTAAGCATAGCTATTGTTAGATGACGTGACGCGAATGTCTCCCTTTGAAGTGGCTTCACTCCGTTTGTCGCATAGCAGTGTTTCTTCAAGAGTACAGGATATGACTTGGAAGAAGTACAAGAAACAAAAGAACCCACACATCACATTGTGAATGAGTGTGTTCCATGTTAAGAAAGGGAGTTGTGTGAAACTTGTCAAGGGATCCTCAACTCAAGCAGGTTTTGTCATTAAGACAACTACTCTCTTGTAAGAAAGAGAACAAGAACTTTTCAGTCACGAGGCGTGCTAGGATACAATGGTAAAACTGGTAAAAATTAGAGGATGTAATTACTTTAAACGTGAGACAGTCAATTCATACAATGGGAATGTATACTCTAAATTCGCTCTTGTCAATATCAAAATTAAACTCAAAAAGGCTAAAGCGTTTCCACAAACAAGACAGGACACAAAACCTTACGCGCTCACTGAGATGCGCGGGATCACTGATATTGTGTTTGGTTACATTATGAAGGTATAGGTGTGTTATTGAGCCACTGGGAGTAATATTATTATTATTATTATTAGCACCACGTCTTACTACCCGTTCGGGTTATAAGCACTTACGCTAATGTGTAATGGTAGGGTGATTATGAGATGAAATGGAGGGACCTACAGTCAAACGTGGAATCCGAACCACGGTGGAGGCCTGGCATTCCCCACATTCACAAGATGTCTTGTCAGAGGTGAAGGAAGAGTTTGGTAATCAGATAAATCTGTGCCGGGACCGAGGATTGAACCCCGGACCCCCAGCACAGAAGTCTGACACCTTACCCCTAGACCGCCAGGTCACCGCGTGGGAGTAATAAAGTCATTTCCTCCATTGCTACAAGTCACTTTGTGTCTAGGGTAGGAGTTAGTTTTTAAAAATCACTTCCCTCCCAGTATCATTCTATTTTAATTTTAATATTATTTTTATTCATTTATTGACTGACGAACAACTACCACTCATTTGTTTGAGTGAATCTTTGTCTGTTTTTAGATGCAGTTTTATTTTTGTAAATAGAAAATTGAATATTTATGTTTATAGATTTGAGGGAAATCGATGGGTAAGGTCATTCGACCATCCAAATTTTAGCAAGTTTATAATTATAAGCTATAGATAGTAATTTAATGATTTCAAATCATAAAATTTTACGAGTTATAAGGCGTCAAACTTGCTATTTTATGCTTTCTGCGTACCATTATTAAGGTAAAGTATTTAATGTTTGGAGCTATAACTAGACATTCATATGAAGTGTGGACAATCAAATATTTACGGTATTAATAGGCTCTAATATTAATCATATGTATTAATAATAATATTTCATTGAAATATTTATATTATTTATTTTATAATTATTTCATTCTGTACATCTCATATAAATGTCTAATAATGGTAAATTCCAGCCTCATCCATAATTATTTTACCTTAACATGTGGTACGCAAAAAGCATAAATTGCAAATTTGTCTCCTTATAGCTCATGAACTGTAACGATTTAAAATCATCGAATCACTATGTATAGCTTATAGTTATACAATTGTTAAAATTATGAAATCATATGTTAATGGTCCAATTACTTAAACGGTGACTATCTGATAACGTTTTCAAAAAAAAGGGCACGTCTCTCAACAAAACGTTAGGTCTACCCGTTGATGGATGATTTGTTTGAGTGGATGGTCCTTTGGTCAAAGTGGCCAACTTACAGTGGGATTTGTACTTCATAAGTCAAAACACATTTTTGGTAGACCCAAAAAGACTACGGCAAGGATTTAGGATACAAGGCTTTCAGCAAAGAGGCAATTCTTAAACTAAACATGATTAGCTGTTTAAATTAACCACAAACATTTTTTAAATGGTGAGGGGCGTGAGATAGAGTATGAGTACATCTATTATATAAATATTAATTCGATATACTATAAAACTAACTCGTAATCAAAAACACGAACTTAAAATAAATTTCAATATAACTACAAAAAGTATTATGGTATGTACTTAAGCGCGTTTCTAAAATATACCAAACACTTGTTCGTTCACGGTAGGAGTTTACCTGGAAAAGGACTTTTTTCCCTACCAGAAATCTATTATATAGTAGGATATCGGTAAGAAAAAAGACCTTTCAGAGGTAAACTCATCCCGTGAATGAAGTATACGCTCGGAAAGAACGCGTTTCTTTGAATTTCTTACTTTTTTTAAAAGAGCTTTAAGTGAAGGCGTTCAAATTAAATCAAAAGAACTAGTTTTGAACTAAGCTCAATTCACGCATGAACATGAATGTGTTTTTGTCATTCATTTAAAACTATTATCCTGATCAAGGTTTACAAACCGATTGAAGAAGTAGAAGTCAGTACAGGGACATAAATTGCCTCAAGGATTGAAAGGATTTGTAAAGATAAACACAGAAATGCTTTCCTCCCGATCTATATACAGATTGTTTACTACAGGTGGTCACGTAGTGACAGTAAAAGGGCACCCATGATCGTAAGTGTTTGAAAATATTGTTTTATTTAAGTAAACCGGCATAAAATTTCATGGAAAGTATTGCTAAAACATCTCCTTCGTCATTTGTTCGTGTTTCATGATGACAATGTGTTTTCTTTTTGATCGATTACTATTAATCTGTAGTTATTATGGTAAAATAAATTCAAATAAATCTTTTAGTGAATAGAAAAAAAAACATAAAAATTGAACCTACTTTTTGTTTGCATTTTTTTTCGATACCTGAAGAAATGTAAAAAAACAAGTCCAGTAATTTTTTTTAACTATCTTTAAATAATAAAGTTTACTTTACTCAAGGATAACAGGAACTATTTTTAGGAACTTTCCCAGCACTCACTTCAATGTAACCGGCCTCGAGATAAAGCCTCGTCTTTACAGATCAAATTCAGGCGAACTATCTGTCGGGCCGATGCTCCCTGCAAATTGAAAGAATTTTATCAATTTGAAACTTAAAAAAAAAAACTTCTAGTTCGTTAAGCGTTTCTAGTCTTAACATTACTTTTAATAATTTCCAACAATATAACTTACAAAGAGTCTAGTCATATGTTTATTGAGGTATGGTAAGCGACCAATGAGACACATTTTGAGTTTATTCCTATATACTTATTGCCCAACATGGTGTGTGTCAACGGTTCGGGGAACTAAACTCTAGTGAAACCGGCATGATAGATCATGGGGTGGTGTGCGAGAACGAGGTTTAGGAAAATTGGCAAGAACGAGGTTGATATGATGAAAGTATGCAAGGACGAGGTTGATATGATGAAAGTATGCGAGGACGAGGTTGATATGATGAAAGTATGCTAGGACAAGGTTGATATGATGAAAGTATACGAGGACGAAGCTGAGGGTGGTATTCAAGAACGAGGTTGATATGATGAAAGTATGCAAGGACGAGGTTGATATGATGAAAGTATGCAAGGATGAGGCTGAGGGTGGTATTCAAGAACGAGGTTGATATGATGAAAGTATGCGAGGACGAGGCTGAGGTTGTTAAGCGAGAACGAGGTTTTAGGGAGGTATGCAAAAATATTTGAATACTTAATGCTAGTGTAGAGTAAGTGGGGTTTTTACTGTACAGCCATATCTCGTTACGTGCTTTCGTCATTTCTTGGTAATTAACTACACACTTAACAAGCATATTTCTTCACCTAAATGAAGTAAAGGTATTCATAATTGTGTGTTTTGAGATACTTTTTTGTTATTTTTACTTTTTACGAATTTTAAATGTCTAGAAAATCATAGGATTCGTGGGATTCGAAATTCACACCTCTTATATAAAATTATATCACCTCTGCTAACTGCCCATGTAGTCAAATTTCAGATATACATTTGATGGTTTCGATCAAATGTGTTGTCCTAGGTTAAATACGATTATAAGCAATGGCGTGTCACGGAAGGCTATGTTTCACAAGAAAAGAGTACACTCATGGGCTGTCCAACTAAAACATTTAGTGCTGTCCTTCAAACCGTTATTTAAAACCGGCTGATCTCTTTTTGCGGAGAAGAAACATGAAGATGTAACGAATAACGGTTAAGTGGATGGCCACTCGGTACTTGCTACAAGTTTGAACAGTTCTACCACCAACAGAGCTACAGAATAAGAACACGAGAGGAAGGACAGGGTAATTAAGATTATTATTATTATTATTATTAGCACCGCGTCTTACTATCCGTTCGGGTTATACGCACTTACGCTAATGTGTAATGGTAGGGTGATTGTGAGATGAAATGAAGGACCTACAGTTTAACGTGGAATCCGAACCACGGTGGAGGCCTGGCATTCCCACACATTCACAAGATGTCTTGTCAGAGGTGAAGGAAGGGTTTGGTAATCAGATAAATCTGTGCCGGGACCGAGGATTGAACCCCGGCCGTCAGCACAGAAGTCTGACACCTTACCCCTAGACCGCCAGCTCACCGACTATTGATTAAATGTATGTGTCAGTAGTGAGGTAGGTATAATTTAGAGGAAATATATTCGCATTTGCGTTGAGATAAAGTGGAAAGCCATTAAGTAAAAAAAAAAATTAGTATACCCAACAAGAATTAAAACCCTATCCTCCAAGTACTCGTCAAACAATACCTAACTAGTTTGACATTTAAACCACGTGCCCACCAGCACGTTTAATATGTTGAAATTGTTTCAGTATAGTCGTGTGCTAGTGTACTTGCTACTGAAATTCAAGGCTGAATAACTAAACACAGCAAGGATGCTCATGGATCTTTGGACAAATTGCTGTTTCCTATTCTTTCTGGAGGCGAATGCTGATGCAGTGTCTTAAAAATCCCTCTCCCGAACCCGTCTACTTAGATAATATATATGTATTGAATTTCAAATAGCCAGCACAATATGCTTGCGTAGGTCTCATAAAATAGTTGTTAAAACAATATTTTATGAATGAACAAAGTCAAATAGGACTGCAACATATAGTAAGATAGGTTCTAACGCAAATAGTAGTGTGGCAACATGGAATCTTCATTATAAAACACGGAGATTAAGAGCAATGCAATCATTTTACCATAATATATGACTTTTTTTTTATCGACGTCTTACTACTTGTTCAGGTTATACGCATATACAGATATGATTATTATAATGGAGTAGGAATGAGGAAGAAAGAATTTTAGAGGTATTCTACCCGCGATTGCGTGGGAAAACATTTAAGGAAAATCACCCTCAGTAGAACCCAACCGGGATTCGAATCTCGGTCAACCCATCTTCAGCAGGCCAGTCTAAAACAAGAGTGACGCCTTAGACTATTCGACCAATGAAGCAAATTTGTTACTATGGTAAAAAATAATATCACAACATAATATAAAATAAAAAGTTAAGTGACCCCCAGTTCTAGGCAAGCGGTCTAAATGTTAAATAAGCTGCTTTATTCTGGGTTGCCAGCTACGGGGAGGCCGGGGTTCTAATTCCAGATGTATGTTCTAAGGATTCGTTTTTCCTATGTCGTTTCCCACTGTCTCTTCAAACAAGTTCAGTCATATTTTCTCTAAATTACAATTTTTTCATCCCTATCCAATTAGTGTATTAGTGTGAATAGCCCTGGTGGGCTGCAAGAGACTGTACCGAGAAAAGTTTAAAAAGAATAACACTTATTCAAGTCGCGCTGTTAAGTGACTAATGTAGTCTCCCAAACTTTGATTTATTCTTTTTCTGTTTCTAGCGTAATATCATATCCAATAACCCAGTTAATCGTAAGTGGGGTGGGTGGACTCTTAAGAGCCAGTCTCACTACCGATTAACCGAGAAATAAGATACAAGATTATGTTTAAATCAAAGAACTGATCTAAGTTCGGGATTCTGCATTATTCACTTTACAACAGCGCAGTTTGGGATCAGTTGAAAATTTGTTTTCATTTACAAATTATTTTTATTTTATCACCCGCTTCGGTGGCGTAGTTGGTTAACGCGCTTGTTGTGTTGAGCACGACTGCCAAGGACAGGGAGATCGAGGTTCGAATCTCGGTCGGGTGAACTGGGGGTGGTTTTTCCTAAATGGTTTTCCACTCTCCCTCAACGAAAATGCGGGTTCACTTCCTCTAATTCAACCTTCCCAATTCCTAATCCATTAGCGTAATTAGTACTTAAAAGCGTATAACCCGAACGGATAGTAAGATGCGGTGCTAAATATTAATTAATTTGTTTATTTTTTATCGTGAAAACGTTTTAGTGATCTCAATTACACTGTTATAGGGCTCTTTGATGCACGCGTTTAGTGTCACGCGACATCCGACAGCAGATTGCCGCGCGTTTTGTAGGTTCATTTTATGCAAGTGACATTTGCCGTCCGCCAATAGTGGGAGTGGACAGATTATACCAGTGCTGCCAAAAGATGGATCCATGCTTCACTTCTTTTGCGTATCGGCACTTGAAGTCAATGAAGAAGTCTACATTGGTTTAATTGACTGGCCAAAGGCGTTCGATAGAGTGAAATGGAAGAAACAGATGGAAATACTCAAGAATATCGGCATCAACTGGAAGGATAGAAGGCTGATTGCAAATCTGTACCTGGGACAGCTAGTGAAGGTGAAGCTGAATGATGGAGAGACCGAGAGCGTAGAGATAGAAAAAGGAGTGAGGCAGGGATGCTGTGTGTCACCCAGTCTGTTCAACTTGTATGGAGAGTGGCTGGTCAGGGAAGCCCTTGAGGGACGTGGCAATTTCAGGATAGGAGGACGCGTGATCAACACAATAAAATATGCAGGTAATCTAGCATTGCTGGCCAAAATTAAAGAAGAGTTGCAGGAAATGATGGACCAGCTGGTGAAGATAGGGAGAAGATATAGCATGGAAATCAACATTGAGAAATCAAAAGTGATGGTGATTTCAAAATATGAAGAGCCGTTGAAAATTAAAATTGGAAACCAGGAGTTGTAAAATATAGATCATTTCAAGTCTGCTGACAAAGGATGCCTACTGCACCAATAAAATTAGGTTTAGGATCGCCTTGACCAAGTAAGCTTTCAACAAGAAGTTACTTCTGACCAACAAGTTGAGTTTGGAACTGAGGAAAAGACTGATGAAATGTTGCATTTGGAGCATTGTGCTGTATGGTGCAGAAACTTGGACTTCTAAAAAGATTGAAAAGAAATACTTAGAGATATTTTAAATGTGGTTTTGGAGAAGACTTTAGAAGATTAGGTGGACAGACGGGGTGACAAATTAAAAAATCCTAAAATGAGTGGGTGATTCTTCTGTAAAAAGCAAACTGGATAGGACACACCCTTAGAAGGAACTTTCTTCTGCACAACGTCATAAAAGGCAAGGTTGAGGGAAAAAGGAGCTTAGATAGGAGGAGGATTCAAATATCGGAAGACTTGAAGGAAGGAATCCAATTCTGGGAGATGAAGGAGGAGGCAGAGGATGGGACACATTGGTGGTCTAAGTTCACTGATAAAAAGAATGGACCTGTCGTAAGACAAAATACATAATAATAATAATACATGACGTTGGAAAAGACGGAAAAGAAGATAGGCAGTTCATACCATTAAAGCGAATAGCCTGAACAGGTAGTAAGACGCGGTGCTAAGTATTATTATCACCATATCATCAACTCTTCAAGATGTGTAGATGAAGTATTTCGTAACCACTACGGAAAGTTAGGAGATTACCGGGACAAGTTTTTAAATTATTTCAGAATGTCAGTAGCAACGTTTGGTGAGCTGGTGGTCAAATTCCAAGGAACGATTCAAGCTAGGCAATATTTGATGTAGGGATTTTTATTTTCTCCATAGAAAATAGTGGCAATAACTCTCAGGTAAGTCTATAAAAAACAATATTATTATATCCACGCAACTATACTATTCTTATCTACTAGGGAGCTCTCTCACTAGGTAGCGGATATCAACATTGATGTCAAGACAGCGGACGACAGACAAACGGCGCGTTTGCATAAATTAACCCATCATACGCCATGTACTTAGAGAATTTTCGCGACTTTTTGCCGCTGGTGTTTTGTAGGACACGGTGGCTTATTTTTGAGAACCCTGCGGCAACTTTAACGGAAGGGAGAGATGACACATTTGTCCCGCTGATTTAACAGAATGGATGGCATTTTGCCGTTGGAATGTCACGCGATACTAAACACATGCTTAAAAGGGCCCTTATAAAATATACCACAGAAAACAACACCACGATGTGGACGCCTTGTTCGAGCTTTATCACCTATCAAGTAGGTTAAACTTTAGCGTCATTGGATATAGAATTGGAATGGGGTTTTCGCTGCTCTAGTGGAGTTACACTTAAGAGTTATTTTTTTTAGCGTATGCCACCAGGGTTTGTTGGCAAGACATTTCTAGTCTTCTACTGGCAGTGGCAGTAAGTAACTGTCTTTTGAGGTCAGGAGACCATGTAAGTGCGGTTACTTCATCCCAATGATATGATGTGATGATAATGAAGACGATGTGGGGCTAGCAGAAGTCTTAAACCCATCTTAAGCCTAAGCAAACCAGCATGGAAACCATAGGGACAACCCCCTCTGGGGAAAATACCTATGATGCCGCCGGGAATTGAACCCAGGACATCTATATTAGTATTATTATTATTAGCACCGCGTCTTACTACCCGTTCGGGTTATACGCACTTACGCTAATGTGTAATGGTAGGGTTATTGTGAGATGAAATGGAGGACCTACAGTTTAACGTGGGATCCGAACCACGGTGGAGGCCTGGCATTCCCCACATTCACAAGATGTCTTATCAGAGGTGAAGGAAGGGTTTGGTAATCAGATAAATCTTTGCCGGGACCGAGGATTGAACCCCGGCCGCCAGCATAGAAATCTGACACCTTACTCCTAGAGCTCCAGGTCACCATCTATATTAGTAGTCAGGAACGCTGTCCCAGAGGCTGTAGTTCGTGCAACACTTCCTGTACACTGCTGTCATAGGAGTGCTGACATATTTGGGTGGGAGGAGTATGGCCGAATAATTGCCGACGAAGATAATGACCTTGGTGTGACATTGGAAGGTAAGAGCACTGCTGAAGCACCATGGAGCCCCGGGCTCTGCGGGGGGAAAAACACTCACTAGCTTACTTCCCAGCTACCCAAGGATACTTTGTGTGCTCGAATCCCAGTCGAGTCCAAGTTTCCTTCATTTCCTAGTGTTTTCTAAGGCATGTATGGTAATCATTATTTGGAGTTTATTAAAAATTAGCCACCCGCCTCGATGGCGTAGTTGGCTAACGTGCTAGTCGTGTTGAGCTCGACTGCTGAGGACGGGGAGATTGAGGTTCGAATCTCGGTCGGGTGAACTGGGGGTGGTTTTTCCTAAATGGTTTTCCGCTCTCACTCCACGCAAATGCGGGTTCACTTCCTCTAATTCAACCTTCCCAATTCCTAATCCATTAGAGTAATTAGTACTTAAAGCGTATAACCCGAACGG
>CABFVX010001829.1:0-49292 GCA_902151425.1 Timema shepardi | reverse complement strand
CGGGGGGGGGGGGGGGTTAAGGTAATGTACCTATAACCCCCCCTAGTTCCAGCGCCTATGAACAGGCCTAAATTAATTGTTTAATACAAATTTACACAAAATTTTCTCTTCATCTTTTACTTTTATATCGCATAAAATGGTGTTGAAATGGAATTTCAATCGTCCCATCAAAGTTGTCATTGTTGGCCAACATGCTTGCCCACCAATTGCGGGATTTGGTTGGATGTCTGGGTAAGGTGGGGATGGCCGGAAATAAAGCAGTATTGTTTCATCAAAAACGACCATTAATCGCCAGGGGCTTTGCCTAGAGCTCTAATCTTTATTACTCGTGTTCAAAGTCAGTAAAGTAGAAGGTAGTGATACAAACTAAAATATTATATGAACTATCAAATGTGTGATCAGAATTAAAAGATTTGTCTATATTAATAATATAGGAGTTTACATAATATGCTTTGACCTTTCTTACCTAAATGTGAAATCATAGAAAGAATTAAAGATGTATTGGAACAACACCAATTCAGTAAAAAGAACATTTGATTTAAATACAACCAAATTATTAATTACCAGATAAAGCCGTTTTAAGTTAGATGCAGCAAATTGATGACGGTTGGATCGGAATCAGGCAAAATGACTCTAGATTTTCAGTACAAGGCAAACGCAGATATTCTTAATTGTAGATAAACTGAGATATGTTTGTTTCAATATATGATGATAATTTGACAGTACAAGTGTTTGCAGCACGAATAGCAATCAATTTTATGAAATTGCTGCCATTCAATTTGAGTATGAAAGTGATATTGTGGGAATAAGTGAAATCCACAAAAGAGTAGTATAGGTATTAATTCAGGGGGTAGTAGGTACTATAACTTTATCAAGATAAGGAACAAAGCAAATATGTATTATTTGAAAGGGAAGTCCAATAACAAGTTAGCTTTCCAAAAAATGAGAGCAATTTCAAACTCATAGAAACTCGACAGAAATATTACTAAATTGCCAATAAATATAACCAAGGATGTAGCCCCACAGAAGGTTACTTTGGTAAAAGTTTGCTCAATACTCAGTTGAAATCACAGTTGTGATATGTCTTTTTTTTCCTTCAAAATCCAACTGATTAATGATTATCTAGATTCTAGATCAGCTTTGACGCTAGCCGTAAAAATAAATGAGTAGTTTTATTAGACATAGAAATTGACATTAGTTAAAATTGAATAATTGAAAAGTAGTTTGTTTGTGCAACCCAGAAAATAAAGTTAAAATTAAGGGACTAGATGGGTAGTTACTCATTAAGACACATGATTGAATTTATATTGATATCACAATTGGAGCTGTGGATATTCACTACACATTTTATTTGAAATGTAGACAAGTAATTAATGTGACTATGTATTAAAACTTGGGAAATTATTTCTTACTAAACATATAATCAAGAGTTTACTATTAGTCACAAACGGTCCATATAGGAAACTATTATCTAAAAATGACTAGCAGTGACCTTTGGAGTAGCCATTATTGAGAAATATTAAGTTCATATATCACTATACCAAATTGCAGTGAGGACATAAGTAATTTATCAGTAAGAACTGATGAGTACATTCAAGACGGTGTTTATCTGCCAATTGCACTCTTATGACAACCTCAAATGATGAATTACTATTAGATTTACAAAGCTACCCAGTTCAATGTGTATTCATGATAAGTGTACAAACAATAATTTCTTTATTTCTACAATAGCTGTGATAATGGTAGGGTGTACAATGTTGTAATTTGATCAATTTAAATGAATATGGAAATAAGCTTCATGTTTTGATTAGCATGATCTCGGCGCACAAAAGGTAGATATGCAGAATCAAGAAGATAGTTTGATAGAATAAAGTTTCGTAAAGGAGACGAACAGTCAGAGGAATGTTCCATTATTAATATTTCATAAAAAAACACTTGATATAATCGAAGAGCCAAAATTAAATGCAGTCGTAGATACAGATATTTAAATAACAAAACTCAACATGATTTATTTCACTTTTCAAACATAACTAAAATGTCCAGTTAGCTGGAAAAAATCAACTATTGCCTAGAAAGATTAAATGATGGTGTTTTGGGTGCCCATAAAGGAATTGTAAAATGAAAATTATATCCCCTAGCAGAGTATTAGAAATTAGGTCAATAAGGTTATATTCCTTTCCTCTAGGAGTAAACTCTTCCTTTCCCACCGAGTATAACTCTAGGTAATTTAATGGTGAGAATCTGTAAATTGATTATGTTAATAAAATATTGGAATATGTTTGTTTACCTCTAGTGAGGATTATATATAATGTATATAAGATACCTCATATATCAGTAATAATCAGTAATAGTTGTACCTAAAGATGTGTTTATCCACAGAGAAAAAATCTTAATATAAAGAGTGCAAAACAATATTATTCCCCTTGGTAGACTTTGAATTGGCACATGCAAACTCACAATAGCATTAGGAACTCTAAAGTTCTTTGCTGCACTTACAAAAGTACACCACCCAACCCTATCTTGAGCTAGTTCTATCCAGTCCTTCTCATTAAATCCTATCTCTACCCATTAGGTTTACCGGTCAATACTTTTGACGCTGTTCTAGTTTCTTCCATTCACGCTGCATGTACTGACCAACGTAGTCTGTGAGATTTGACTACTATACAATGTGTTATGATGAGCACAAAGCAAGTAATTCATCATTATATAACCTCCTTCAGTCTCTATCTTCCTCCCTTTTTTAACCAAATATATTCCTAAGCACTTTGTTTTAGCACCCTAAATTTCTTCTCTTCATGTAAGATAGGAGACCAAATTTAACAAGCATAAAGAACAACTGGTGAAACAACAGTTTTGTATATTCCGAGTTTTGCATTCCTTGACAGCAGACGAGATGTTAACAACTTACTAACGGAGTAATAGCATGCAATTCCTAACTGCATTATTTTCCTAATTTTCACTATAATATTGTTATTACTATTTAAAATTGTTTATACAGATTTGAAATCATTAATTCTACCAAATGATATGTTGCTCGAAGTAGTTTCTAAGTTGTCGTTCTCAATCTGTGTTCTCTTTGTGATGATGTACTTAGTCTTATCAGCGTTCACTGTGAAACCTATTTCCCAGCTGGAATATAATAAAATGTATGCATGTTAACTTATGTAAAATAAAATTTGTTGTTGTGAACCACTAAATTAATGAGTAATTTTGAGTCAAACTCAAATCTACCCTGATCCGACAGTGTCATTTTCAATTTATTGTAGCTATTGGTGTTACCAAAAGTACTGTTAATATTACTATGCTTAATTACACTGACATGCCTTAATGTAGGTTTTGGAATTGATATGACAACTGAAGCTAATCAATATCTATACCCTCTCGTAGGTGCTTGGAAAGTTGATTAGTTCTCTGGCATTAGCCATAACAGATTCAAAATAAATAACAATTTTTGTATTAAGACACAAAACTTCGTAGATTTATTGCGGGAACAGTTTTATTTCTAGTATTAAAACATGTTATTATATATACTATATCATTTTAAGCCTTTTAACATAAAGTTGTAATATGTAAAAATATATTTGAAAATATTGCTTATACAAAGCCATTTGCTCTTATTGATAATGCGTTTTTCCTGCGCCTCTAGCCATTATTTACACTTTATTTGGTTAGTTGTTTGTATAATCTTATGTCTAACTACATATGACCATTTAACTAAACCACACAGGGTATACGTGATTAGGATATTCACTCCATTGTACACCACTTTTTAAAGTCTTGCTTCAAATTCTGGTATTGTATACTACACACATATGAAACACCATTTTAGATCATGGTACCATTGACTCCACTCGCTGTGCCTTATTACTTTCTCTGGCACAACACACCTAACCACACACTGGAGAGCACTGATGTTTATGATAGGTTTATTATTTAATTAAAGTTGCCTTGGATCGAACACCAAGTTAAAGAAGTGGCCACAAATTATCCTTATTGAGAACGACTTAAGTCTGGCTATGTTTTAAGTCATCACTACTAGCTTTTGCATAAAACTGTTCCACCTACTGAGCCTATCATTGTCATTTAGATAAGGAGGTCAATGGATTTTGCACTTGGACATAGAACATTTATGTTACGCGTACACATCAGCTGTAGTGTTACTCCAACCTATTCTCACATGTCACTAACATCTACAAACCCGGCTTAGATTGGACTATGACCTATTGAATAATCTGTCACCACTAAAAATACATCCATTTTGATCTTCCATGCCTTTGGGCAGCGCCACTCGAGTACCCAGAGTTGTATGTCGTTCAAACCAAATGGTCGTAACAGCTTCCCCTTTCACCATGTGTGAACTATTACTTTACTTCACTAGCACCACAATACTTCCTGTCACCCTTTACTTTGAACCACCGTGGTGGCTTTGAACTGAGGTGGTTGGTTGACCCCTCATTAATAGTTGTTAACACTACTTGGTAAGAATTGTTACACCATATCCAAACAAATATCTCCTTAACATGGGAAACATTAATAGACTTGTTCAACTAACCAGCAGTAGCGGATTTAGGTTTGAGGACGCCCTAGGCCCGAGACGATATGGCGCCCTTTTTTTTGTAACAGTAAATATATATATATATATATATATGTGTGTGTGTGTGTGTGTATAAAATAATGAAAATAATAATAATAATAAGAAATCTAATTCAGGTATAAATTAAACATTTATTTTTTTAACATAACAATTAAATATAGAATTAATAATAAATTGCTTGTAATTAAAATATAAATTATTTCAATTAAAAATTTTGGCACCCCTCAAAATTTGCCGCCCTAGGCCCGGGCCTCACGGGCCTAAGCCTAAATCCACTACTGCTAACCAGACCCATATTACCTAACAACATTGTATCGGTAACAGTCTCTATTAACTAGACAAATATTTTTATGCAACTATATAGGCAATCCTAAAGTGATGCCTCAATCTGAGAATATTAGGCTTAGAAAAATGTAGAATTACTGCGGCACATGATGCTATGCATATTTTTTAATCAATATGACCATTACTTTCTATAGTAGGCATGGCAGAAAAATCTTTATAAACATTTGCATATATTTTATACTTGAAGTTTAATAGTTATTGTGAGGTATAAATTAATTTCAGTGAACACTCAGGCTTAAAATTAACCACTAAAAATACATATAATTTTATTGTTGGTTGTTGTACTGCCCCAAATAACATTTGCATGTAGAGTCAAAGAAAGAATGATCTCTTAGCTTCCTTTCTTTCTAGGTTGAACAAATTAATTCTTGTCTTGGTAATAATCTTGCATTTTACCTTATAAGCAACCTCTAAGCCAATAGATGCTAATTTCAACACATATTTTAATATTTCGAATAAAAATATAAGATTACATAGAACAAAACTGCTCAGTATGCAAACTTTTAAACTCGGGTTTATAGTTGGTGACACATGCGATTTACCAAATCCTTTTTGAAAATAATCAAATTTTTCGTTATCTTATGATTGAATTGGGTATTTTAAGGTATTAAACCATCCCTGTTTATTTATTTTTAATTAAATATTTTCATATCGCATCTCAATGCCTAGGCTATTAGCTTGTTATGAGTTTTGCGTTATTCTTAACTCCTATAACACCATTTGTGTTTAAAGAAAACTTTAAAGCTTCTTCAAGAGGGAACTAATGTTGGCCAAAAAAAAATGTTATCTTCTATTGAGGGATATAAACATGAACCACCCGAGCATTCATACATGTTGTATGTTGCGCCAACTATCCAATCAGGCTTATGTAAAAAAAAAAATTAGTAAGAAGATGCATTCATTCAAGCCTATATATGAATATAAAAATATTTAAAGTATAGTATAGTAATAATTATAAAATTACTTTTTAATTTTACATCATACTGAGTATATTTTACATTTTTTATGATTTAAGGTTTGTCAAGAAAGAAGTGGAGATATGACTATCACTGGAAAACTCCCTGAGCCTGTATTATATTAATCCATTTCCAATAGAGCCCACGTGTGAAGACACAAAAAAACATATTTTAGTTTGTGAGTAATTTACAATAATTGTTTTTTTTTAATGTCTAGTAATATATTACCATTTAGGTATTGTATTTTGCTAACATAATTGTAGAGTAAAAAAGGTAAGTTCTTGCTCATTTTTTTGTACAATATCGCTACCATCGACAAATTTGTAAAGGTATCGACAGGTTCAGGCCGGTTCGGACATGTCTGAACATGCCTGATCGTATTGGAACAGGTCTTGACAGGTCCTGACCCGATGACTCGACCCTTGTCTGAACCCAAACATGTTCAGTTATTTCTGATCATGATGCCTGTTCATGACGATTCATAATCGATCATTACCGATGGTGATTCCTGATCATCCTTGATAATGCTGGACATATCTGAACATTCCTAAACCTGTCAAGACCTATCAACCTAAAATTCAAGATGGCTGCTAAAAACCCTACAGCGTGATGTGAAAATTCAAGATGGCCACCATAATTCAAGATGGTAACCCAATACCTAGACCCTATAACGATAATTCCCCAGCATTTCCTTGTAAGGTTATGCCATTTATTCCCTTTTTCTTCCCTTTGTCTCCCTACCACACCATTTGTTGCAGTATCACTTTTTGATACTATTACTGAACATTTTTGAATTAGTTTGATGACCTCATTTCCTTGTTAGGTATTGCATATCAGCTCCTATTTCCTCTACAACCCCCTGCTACCTCTCTCTAACCCCTCCCCCACTTTTAACCCATTTTATTTATTGTATCTATTTTTTTAATAATCTTGCATGGTGAGTTGCATTTTGGCCCCTTACTCCCTAATCCTTTTTTTTAAAATCTTTCAGTGCTTTTTAATTATATTTTCACCTCACACCACATACAGACTCAATAACTGTGATTTACTTACAAACGATGCTGCAACTATTCTTTTTATCTCCTCATCCATTGCTCACCCAACTACTTGAACCCACAACGTGGGATGGATCAATTACTATGACAAGAACATAAGAAAACAATGTAGGCCTATATCTTACTGTCTCGAATCATTATTTTAGGCTTCACTTATCGGCTATTAATTTAATCTTTTTGGCAATATTATTGATTTATATTCTAACAACATTGATTTAAAATGTTACTATGTTTCTGAGGCTCTTTACTACCCAGCACATCAAAATATGTCAATAGTTCTACAGAGTTAAACTATATGGTTTTATATAGTTAACCTCAAGAACCTTATTAATGTTCCTGTCATATTATTTAAATAAATAATGTGCTGGATTATATTTATTTCACACCATATAACAAATTATTTAAACAAATAAGTCTTAATAATAATAATAATAATAATATTTAGCACCGCGTCTTACTACCCGTTTGGGTTATATGCTTTAAGTACTAATTACGTAAATTGATTAGGAATTGGGAAGGTTGAATTAAAGGAAGTGAACCCGCATTTGCGTGGAGATAGAGTGGAAAACCATTTAGGGAAAACCACCCTCGGTTCACCCGACCAAGATTCGAACCTCGATCTCCNTCGGTGGTCGAGCTCAACACGACACGCGCGTTAGCCAACTACACCACCGAGGTGGGTAAATAAGTCTTGATGAAACAAATAATCACCTCTGCACTGCACACAATAAACATTTTCTCTGAACTACTTGATACTGAAGACAGAGTGAAAATAAAGGATCTACAACTGGCCACCCTAAATCCTCTCCACCACCCCATTATTCCCATTTCCCATCAATGTTAAATGACCATTCAACTACCACTTTAACAGTTTTTTACTTTAGGAATAGCAGTTTTAAATTAATTTCTTGGTATTTAGTTCAGACTGCTTGTACAACTATGGTAGTTTTCGTTTCTCAGTATTCTTCTCTTTTAGACAGGTTTGATCTCACTCAAAGCTAAATATATAATATTAATCTACTTGTCTTAGTAGTAAAATTAGAAAATACCACAAAATGTGACTACAATCTTTTGTTGATTTACACTTTACTAATATAATACCTTTAGAAAACAAATACATCCTGCACTCTCAAATATTACCGATAAAAAATATATTATTTAAAAATAAAACTTAAAAAAAAATGTTTAGATCTAAATTACAATCATGAAAATTAATTATAAAAGTTAGAACCTTTATAAGCAAAACCGTAAACCTATTTATCAATTCCAATTTTGGTTACATTTGTTAATAAACTTATTCTTAGGGTTCCTGTTCTGGTTTTTTAAAATTAACTTAATTTTGATTAATGGTACTGGTTCAATTCCTTGGTGCCACAGCTAACTATGCAGAGACCATCTACAGCAAAAGCATAAAATAAAAAATAAAATTGACATATAACCCTAACAGGAAGGAGCTAATAACTGCAATTTATGAAAATATTATTAAATGGAAAGGGCAGCAAGACTGAAATGTGTCCCAAAGAGCTCTCAGAGGACCTCTATTTATAGTAGTCAATTATATAAAGTTGAGTTTCAAATTAACAAGTAACTTGGCCGGAATAGTTGGTATTAATATTTTTATTATTATTTATTATGATTGACTGACCCATGGGCATTTTTATCTCTTAGCTACTTTGGGTGGAGGGGGGCAGCATTAGTCCATTTTCACTTTAAATTTTTTTTTTAATTTACAGGTTTTATTTGCACCTCGTCTTACTACCTGTTGAGGCTATATGCATATATTAATTACGCTAATGGGGTAGGGGTGAGGAAGGAAGCATTTTAGAGGTAATCTAACAGCATTTGCATGGAAGGAGAGTGGAAAACCATTTAGGAAAACCAACATGATTAGACCTAACAGGGATTTGAAACTCGATCTCCCTGTCATTGGCAGTCTAGTCTATTGCAAGAGTGATGCCTTAGACTCTGTGGCCACCGAAGCAGGCTACCAATAATTAACATGAATAATATGACTATTCAATCAATTCTGCAGGTCATTTATGCATCGTTCTAATGTGTATTTGTTCGGTTAAATGCATCGGTATTTGCCAAGAAAGAGCATGAAAAACCCTTAACATCATGGTTTCATGAGTAATAATTAGTATGGAAAGATAATGGAAAAATCTTAAACATCTTGGGCGAGGGTGAGTAGAAGGGGTTGAGGTGTTGGAGAGGTGAATCCACCATTATGGGTTCATGTAGTTGTAGTGTGTGAGAATTGGAAGAGGAGATAAAAATAAGGAAAATTGTAGCATTTGTAGATAAATCACCACTATGGAGTCTGGATGTAATGTGAATAAATAATTAAAAAGAGCTAAAAGATTTTAAAAAAGGATTAGGGAGTAAGGGGCTGAAATGCAACTCACCATGCAAGAGTATTAAAAAAATTAGATACAACAAATAAAATGGGTTAAAAGTGGGGGAGGGGTTAGAGAGAGGTAGCAGGGGGTGGTAGAGGAAATAGGAGCTGATATACATTACCTAACAAGGAAATGAGGTCATCAAACCAGATCAAAAAGTTCAGTAGTAGTAGTAGTATCAAAAAGTGATACTGCAACAAATGGTGTGGTAGGGAGACAAAGGGAAGATAAGGGGAAGAAATGGCATAACCTTACAAGAAGATGCTGTTATAAGGTCTAGATGTTAGGTTACTATCTTGAATTATGGTGGCCTTCTTGAATTTGAAACCTGTTCATATATATCCACAATCATGTATGGACCGGATTTCCGATGGCTGTCTTGTATTTAAAGTGAATTATAATGGGCTTGTTAAAATATTGGACTAGTTTGTGAGTTATGTGTTGTTGTCATTTGGAACATAAAAGTGCATTTTAGTTACTCTGTTCATAAAAAAAAATCATACTTAGCAAAAGGGATTCTAGGAAACACAAGTTTCAGCCTACTATTAACTCAACCCCATTTACAACAGCATCTAATCTTGACTCCCTGTCTCTTTTAACCATATCACGAGAGAAAATCTTCCACTCCGTCACATAATTCTACCACATACTCAGACCCTTGTTTCACTACTAACCACACAACCAACATACACTAACTTTTCACTAGACATATAATATAACCTCAACACTTCTTATCCTTCTCTTAACCAAACATAACACAACACCCTCATCTTTCCTTACCCAAAATATGAGACAGTTCCCTTATCATCCTCTTAACCAAACATGATGCAAGCCCCTTATATTCCCCTTACTCCAAATATGACAGAATCCCTCACAAGTTAAACACTATAGCTTTGTTCTTCTTAACATTGTTTCATATGCCTCATTTTACATTACACTTCCTTTATACAGGGTGGCCCACGGAAAAGTAGCCCGCCTCCTATATCCAGCAGGTGCCTCACTCTGAATAGGAGGAGGTCAATCCCCTTCCACCCATATTGTGACATGAAGAATGAGCAGTGAACTGCTTGTCTAAAGCTTTATTGACCCATTCTTCCACTCATATTGTGACATGAAGAATGAGCAGTGAACTGCTTGTCTAAAGCTTTATTGACTCATTCTTCCACCCATATTGTGACATGAAGAATGAGCAGTGAACTGCTTGTATAAAGCTTTATTGACTCATTCTTCCACCCATATTGTGACATGAACAATGAGCAAGTGAACTGCTTGTCTAAAGCTTTATTGACTCATTCCTCCACCCATAATGTGACATGAAGAATGAGCAAGTGAACTGCTTGTATAAAGCTTTATTGACTTATTCTTCCACCCATATTGTGACATGAAGAATGAGCAAGTGAACTGCTTGTCTAAAGCTTTATTGACTCATTCTTCCACCCATATTGTGACATGAAGAATGAGCAGTGAACTGCTTGTCTAAAGCTTTATTGACTCATTCTTCCACCCATATTGTGACATGAAGAATGAGCAGTGAACTGCTTGTCTAAAGCTTTATTGACTTATTCTTCATGTCACAATATGGGTGGAAGGGGATTGACCTCCTCCAATTCAGAGTGAGGCGCCTGCTGGATATAGGAGGAGGGATACTTTTCCGTGGGCCATCCTGTAGTTAGTGCTGCACATAGCTGTTCCACACTACCACGGATTAGTCTTTTAGCACACACATAAACCAGGCCAATTCTGGAATAATGAAGTCACTATCCCAACATAAATTGTACTAGCCATGTTGGGAACTGTAGAAACAACCCTCCCATTTTTTTGCACATACAAATTTTATATATAAAGTAACAGTATAAACACAATGCAATAAAATATAGTAATTGTATTTAAAAATCCAAGGGGCAGTCAGTAAAAAAAGAGGAGTTTGAGGGAAATGCCCTTACAAGCCAAATATGGGTTTGGATGACCCAATTTAAGAACATTTTTGAAAATTACATTCCTTTAAAATCTATCTGGAGTGCTCCTCCCTGAGAAATATTTAAAGTTTGAAACCCCTCGATGCTATTTAGAATGTCACTCACCTGATTAAAAAAAATAAAAAATTAGATGCCTCTAGAAATTTACTCAAAAATAACAGCAAGGAGTGAAATAAATCTCGAGGGGGGATGAACCCACTGGTCCACTGCACTCTTATTTCAATGGTACGGTCATAGTTTCTTCCTATTATTATTTTCACTTCCAAACTTACCTGATTTTCAACTATTCTAGAAGATTATATGTGACAATGTGACATATCCACCAAACAGCTACTAGAGAGAAAAAGATGCTCTCAAGAACATTAGTCTTCCCTGTAATCCTCATATAAGTGTTCAAAGGTTTGCAGTGCCAGCAGTAATTGGATTAACTACACCAGGGCTACAAATATGGAAATTTTCCACAACCTAGTTGGCTGCCGATATATTAGAGGTTGCAAGTTGCTTCTACGGAAATTAAATAAAAAGGTGTGACATAGCGCAGATTTAATAATTAATTTTTAAACGTATGGACATTATGTATATTAGAGCTTAATTTATTATGGTTGTAATGTTGCTATTACTGTTTTAAGAAGCCACCAGTTTGAAGTACTTATGTAAAATGGCAACGTTTGAAATATACCTACCTATTTCTTTAAATTAATCACCCGCCTCGGTGGCGTAGTTGGCTAACGCGTTAGTCGTGTTGAGCTCGACTGCTGAGGACGGGGAGATCGAGGTTCGAATCTCAGTCAGGTGAACTGGGGGTGGTTTTTCCTAAATGGTTTTCCACTCTCCCTCCACGCAAATGCGGGTTCACTTCCTCTAATTCAACCTTCCCAATTCCTAATCCATTAGAGTAATTAGTACTTAAAGCGTATAACCCGAAAGGGTAGTAAGACGCGGTGCTAAATATTATTATTTTAAATTAATCAAATTTGTTTATTGCCATGCTTTATAACTATGATTGCATTTTTAGTATAATTACTTTGCATGACTTGAAACAGTTTTAATATAAATAAAGGGAAATAATGAATGGGTTTTACCAACTTCTGTTAAGATAGGTTCTTTTTATTGTACCAAAAGATTTGTATAATAAGTTTTATCTTTAAACATGTCCCTTATATTGTCTTAAATTGAGTCCATTAGCATGTCCTATTAGCAGCTTTATATATATATACCCAGTAACTTCATCTTCTTTCATTCCTTGTTTGAGGTCATCCATCACTTGCATTTGTGATCTTCGTGGTCCCCATACCCTCCCACATTGCCCTCTATGACATCACTCAATAAGCCATTTCTTCTCGCAATGTGACCCACCCAGCAAGACTTTATTCATAGAATCACCTGCATAATGGCTCGATTTCACTTATATTTAAATCTGTATTTTCAAATTCATATGATTATAATGTCCGGCACCTTAGTTCAGTCGATAGCATGCCTATCTACTAAGCTAAAGATACCGGATTCAATTCTCGGCATAGCCGAAAAATTTATCATTGGTTTAATGTGGGTTTACCCTTTTACATTGATGAAATAACAGCTGGGGGCTGGATGTTGTGTCCTATGGTTAAGTTAGTTAATAAGTCATATGCTGATATAATCAGCTGGTTCAGAAAGTGTGTCAGCTGGTTCAGAAAGTGTGTTTTAAATATCTCAAATAAATGATTTTTTTTTATTGCTTTGAATGAACATGGATTTTAAAATGTTAAACTATTGTAAACAAATACAACTAAATATGCACTAGTTCATAGTTGTGTATTGATAATACAATGTCAGCTTGTGTGTTATTTTCAGGGCTCGTCTGGATTGACAGGACTGCCCTAGTAAATTGTTTCCTTTCGGCCAGTTTAATACTTACCCTTTAATGCCAATGCGCCTACTACCTTATTGTGCGTGTAGTAGTTCCAATATAATGTGAGAGTGAGGGACCGATGGGCCACCACTGATATTATATAATATTATAAAACCAGTCCTATAAGTGCACTACTACATTTTGCTTTCTTTTTCAGAAAAAAAAGCTCTATAAAACTTGGGCAAAACTTTGTTTCAGAATTCACCAATATAAGCAACGTAATGTCTTTGTGTTCCTTGGCACTGGAAGAATTCACAGATAGATTAATATCGTGGTTCTCCTTGTGCCAAAGCTTACGAAGTACAAGAAACATCTCAAAAGAATGGAGCCCCAGCCTTTAAAAAAAAGCTGTGTTTTTCGTCACCAGATGAATAAAATTACTTGAAATATGCACAAATATAATTCATGGTGAAAGATGGCATATCAACAATTAGTGGTTCAAATAATTTACATTCATTTAATTTTTAATCACCCTTCTATGACTGGCGCTGTTGCATTTTTTGCAACAGTTGTAATTTCTTTTGTAATGTTTTTTAAAGGTAATTAGGTCGGATCCCCTTCAAGTATTCCTCAATTAGTTCCTACTGCATAGTATGATGTCATCATACATTAAAAGAAATGTTCATTTTCTGAAATACAGGAGTTTTAACTGGTGCCAAGCAGGAATGTTGTGAATATGCAACCGCACCAGTCGTGATGTCATGTGTCTGGCTCATGGCCACCGATTGTTTAGAGAGCATAATTTATACAAATTCTGTCACGTTGCTTTAGATTGCTATAGTTGTTATGTGCGGTCGCTGTTATACATGAAAATATAAATTGAAGGAACTCAAGGAAGAAAAACCTTCTTTCAACCAAAATATAAGTAGCTTTTAGAAATAATCTTGTGTGTAATGTTTTTTTCTGTTCAAAATATGCCCTAATTGAAACTTACATTTTATATATTAAGTTACAAAGTTTTAGGTAATTTAGTTTTGTATTTATCGTTTGCCATGTACAATTATTTTTTTCTAATAATATATGTTTTTGTAACAGTTTAACATTAATGTAATTTTTTTAAATAAAATTTACAAAAATACAATACTGTTCAAATATTTATTTAATAATATTACTTCAATAATAACATTATGTATTAAAGTATGGGTTTTTGATTATTTAGAACATTATAGGATGTTGCAAAAATACAACACTGCTAGAATTCATGTTATTTTTTTAGCAGCAGTTCTCAAAGGTTAAAAATAAATTACTTACTATACAATAAACTATACATTTATCATGTTAATGGAATGTCTAGAATTTAGGGTAGCTAAAAAAACATGTAGTTATATTTTATATTTCCAATGTCTGACCACTTCTGTGGTCTAGTGGTAAGAGCTCTTGGCTACAGATCCAGAGGTCCTGGGTTTATCCCTGGCGCATTTATGTAAAGCACAGGGTCTGGAACGGGATCAACATTGACTTGTGAGCACAATTGAAATGCTACTTGAATAGAGAAGTGGTGGCACCAGTATAGAAGATTGAGATTAAAGGTAAGGGGTTCATTGGGCTGATCACATGAGACATCCGTGAATGTTGACACTTTTCATTATGTGTATATAAATAATTTTTGTTCAGCCAAAGAGAACACAACAATACTACTACTAGTAGTAATTACTAAGTATTTGAGTTTTGGCGGCTTGGAAAAAATCCCTGAAAGTCACAAATGGAAAACCACCCTCCACTGGACCAGGTTAATATTTGATTTATTAATTAATCTGTATTTACTACTCATTATTATTAGAAGATACATTCTAAGTAGTGTCTATATAGCCATCAATACATTTACCAAGGTAACTATGGCAGGGTTGTAATTCCTTATACCATGTCAAAACAAATAAAAGCAAATTTTAAACATACAAAATATGTATTTAAAATATTGGGGTTTAAATTTATAATTATTATGAATAATTAAAACCATTAACAATGACAGTTTGCAGGAAAAAATTTTGTTAGCAAAGATATAACTTTGGATTATGTTACATACAATAAACATGGATAAGAACGAATTTTTAAAAAAATGTGTGGCTAGTAAGAGCTGAGGGTGGGATTCTTTTTCTTTTTTCTATACCAAATTATTGGAAATGTAATGTTTTATAGCACTTATGCACAGAACAACAGAAGCAAATTTCTGTCTATAGCAAAATAAATATTGTGAAAGGATTCTAAGTGGTAAAAAAAAATCTATAGAAAACCCACCTAATTCACCCGATAACATTCCATCATATCATGTAGCATTGCACGGAACACCTCCATTTGATTTCTTGCATAAATCTTCGTCCACATAAGCCTGTTAATGTTTTGGTGATTTAGATTATTTACTAATACACATTAACCATTTATAAGTACAACCTTTTTCGTTTTTAAATAATATACCTAATTCTTGCAACCGAGTAATTAGTTTTGTTTATTATTATTAGCAGCGCGTCTTACTACCCGTTCGGGTTATACGCACTTACGCTAATGTGTAATGGTAGGGTGATTGTGAGATGAAATGGAGGACCTACAGTTTAACGTGGAATCCGAACCACGGTGGAGGCCTGGCATTCCACACATTCACAAGATGTCTTGTCAGAGGTTAAGGAAGGGTTTGGTAATCAGATAAATCTTTGCCGGGACCGGGGATCGAACCCCGGCCGCCAGCATAGAAGTCTGACACCTTACCCCTAGACCGCCAGGTCACCCTATTGTTTTATTACCTTGATTAATAAAACTTATCTCTAAACAAAACATTCAAGAGTAGATTGTCACACATCTCAACCATGCATCATCAAACATCTCAATTGCAAAGGAAATATTTTAGTGTATGATATTATTTTTTTGAGTGCACAATATTTATGATGTTAAAAAAATCATTAACCTTACCTTTCATATGCGAATAACATTATTGCTTTTAGAACATTTTTGTTGGAAGGAATTGAGGGCTCAAGAGAGACTAATAGAAAAGGACTCTATAGGTCCATATTTCAAAATAGCAATTTGATGAGTTTTCTAAGAATTGTTTTAATGCATTAGAATTTTTTCCCAACATTTATTTTCCTATGATTGGAAATTTGCTTATGCTCTTGTGTTTATAAGTGCTTATAATTTGACACAGGAAAAAATTGAGAATCCTGCCCTCAGTGCACATTATAGCCATTTTTTTTAATTTCTTATATTAAGAAAAAGTATTGTAATCATGAAAATGTTCAACCTTGAGCTTATGATGAATATTTACATTGTATGTGTGTTTTAATTTTTAAAAAAAGTGTACTTTATAATTGTCTGTCTCAGGCCATAGATCTGAAACGCTTTGATAGATTTTGTTCAAACTTGATATCTAGATGTTATAGGGCAATACATTGGGACGTTATTTTCAATTTTGACCATAGCCCTCAAATTAAGAGTAGTTTCCTGATGAGTGATTTATTTTGAATTACACATTTTTTGTTATAGTCTCTTTTTTTTAATAGATATCCAGGGAGTTTTTACCTAACAAATAGCACTGTATAATTTAGTTTTTGGTTAACACTTTGTTAAGGTGGGGAAGTAGGGAATGCATAAAAAAAGCTGGTACTATGCAGTTTTTATTGCAAAACTTTTTTTGGCCAAAATTAATAAAATATTGCTCCAGTAGGAACATAAGAGTCTAATTTTCTTCACATGGTGACCTCAACAATTCTTGAATATATGTCATGAGCAAGGGACACCTCTGAGGAATCCTTCACCGAAGCTAGGACTTCAAGTGATAAGGCAGAGTAGGACCACCAGATACCTGGGTGTGATGTTAGATGAAAAAAGCAATTTCCAGGCCCACATGGAGCAAGTGTGTTGCAAAAAAGAACGTGTGATGAATAAAAGAATAGACATAGGGCAAAGGAAGTTCCATCTCCCTATGCATACCATCAAAAGGTATGAGGCTTTACTTGTATTCATTTTGGGTTATGGGGCACACATGTGAGCACATCGCCTGAGGAACATGGTACCCCCTAAGTTGCTAAAGAGGCTTCAAAGAGGTATTCTTCTGAGGCTCTCTGGCGCATACTCGACGACATCCACCAACTCGTTGAGCATTACACTGTGTATAATCCTGCTAGGTCTGGTGGTCAGACGGAGAGACACAATGTACTGGCTGAAGAAACATGACTTTCCCTGAGTGGAAACATTGACCTGGGTCAGAGTGATTACGTCAGTGGGGATAAGAAGAAGCCTGCACAATGAATGGCAAAACACCTGGTTATGCATCAAACATGGTAGGCGAACCTTAAACATGTTTCTGAGCAAACATGAATGTCTGAGGCTCAGACACCTGCAACCTACCCAGGGACTTGTGCACTACATTACAGGGCATGGGCTGTCAAAGCGTTTCCAAACGACGGAGGACTGAGACAAGGAACTGCGACTGTGGAGAGGAGGCATCAGCTGAACATGTTGTTTGAGATTGTGGCTCCATACAATACCTGAAGAACCAGCTGCAAGCCATGCTACAGGGACGCCGTATCTACAATATCCTATGTGATGGCATCCTATTGAAACACCTCATCAAAGTCGCAACTCTAATCTCGCTCAAGTAACATGACGATTATATTGACAAACTTAAGGAAGAAAGACAAAGACAGAATAGAAAAAGAAGATATAATAGGATAGACGAGGGCAATGACAGTGAATGAGAGGAGAGACTACATGTTTACAAGATGGACAATGAGTAATGAAAAACACAAGACCTAGGATTTAAGATACGGGATGCGGAAAAGCCTAATGTCTCATTCTCTCTAGGTATCCTGGAGAGGCATGCCGAGGGCAGGGGTCAAAGTCTGGAAATCCAGGGGCAGAAATGTCTCTGATGACTGGAACATGGCCCCGATATATCCGTTAAGGAGTCCCATGACCTCAAACCACTTGGTAACAAGGCTGGCACTGACGGGCGACCAGGACATTGATTGGTCTGAAGGCTAGCTGTCATTCAGCCATCCAGTTTAGCCAGAAGCAGCATCAAACTGGCAGTAAAAGCATCCCATAGGTCAACAAGGACAGTGTGTAACATTCAAGTTTTAAATGGAGTAAACTGCATTTGTTTTAAGTTAGATATAAGTTGGGTTAAGGAACCTCACTCCTATGTAAAATTAGATTATAAAATGATTAAATAGAGTTAAAGATATATAAATAGAAAATGAAGTAGAATACAAGGACTAGACATATTGTATAAGATGTCTAGTCAAATGTAGAAATATATAAATAAATAGATGAGCATAGCGGCATTAGGTGAAATACTTTTTAAACAAAGAGAAAAAGTTGTCATTAAATTCCAGGAAACCTTTGACAGATATTAAAAAGATGTTGGGGTCACCATGTGAAGAAAATTAAGCTCTATGTTTGTACTGACGCAATATTTGATTTATTTATACAAAAAAAAATTGTATATAAAAATTGCAAAAACACTGGCCTTTTCTCAATTCCCCTACATCTTCACCTTAAAGGATATTCATGAGTGATTTTCAAAAATTTGAGATATTTCAAAATGGTTCTACCAATTTGTTTTAAATAAATATCTTGGGAGGGTTTGAGATGTCAAATAAAACTATTTTTTCGGTGGGAAATTTGTTCAAGTGTATCTTTTTGATGATTGATTTTTTTAAACTTGGAATACATAAAAAATAAGTGTTCTAGTAATTTGATTTAAGTTAAGTTTGTTATATTATAAATAATTATATATTTATTGGTTTTTCTTTTAAAAAAATCATTTAATAGTAGTTAGTGACTAGATTTTGAAAAAGTAGCCAATAGCAAGTAGGTACAACACCATTAAAAACAAATTATATTTGCGGATGACTGCTGATGTAGAACAACTGACGATAGCAGTTTGAATTATGTCAAACTTGTGTACTTTTTGTAAGACTAAAGATGCCAAGCTATTGCTGTATTTTTATTTATTTTTTAATTGAATGGAGGGTGGTTTTCAAATAATTTATATCTTTAAATTTGACATTTTCAAAAATATGTTTTGAACATTTTTACTAAAATTTATATATGAAGAATTAATAAGATGAAGAGTTGGTTTTTCTGAGGAAAACTTAATGGGCAGTTAACTGAAAAATTATTTTTGAAAATGTTGTTCTAAGTTATAATACACTAACAGTTTCTTAATAAGTACAATTATTTAGCCTACTTCGATGGCCGCATGGTCTAAGGTGTTCCTCTCGCAATATACTATACTGCCAATAACCGGAAAATCAAGGTTTGAATCTCGGTCAGGTGTATTGAGGGTGGTTTTTCCTAAATAATTCTACACTCTTCCTTCATGTAAATGTGGATGCACTTCCTCTAAATTCAACCACCATCATCACTAACACATTAAACATAATTAGTAAATATGCTTATAGCCTGAACAGGTAGTAAGACACCTTGCTAAATATATATATATATATATATATATATATATATAAAGTCATGATCATACAGACTATATTGCCAGTGACAAGGGGGTCGAGGTTAAAATCTTAGCTTACACACCCTTTTCCCAAATGAATATGAGTGCATTTCCTCAAAAACTTCCCTTCCACTTCACCAGTCAGCTGGAATAATTAGTGGAAATTACAGATAGCCCAAGCAGGCACCAAAATAAAAACAAATTATTTGGTGAAAGTAAGTTACACATATATAAACAAGGGTGTAGAAAAGGGGTGGGGGACCACCCCTATAGTAAAGGTATAGTATAACTATCTAGCAAACACTTCTCCCCTATTCCCCTTAAAAAAAAGTGCTTTCTACACCATTATATAAAATAAAATTTTATATGTATATTATAGGTTTCTGTAATATAAAGTGGTATAGTCTATCTCATTTTAGTCAATAAGTAAAAGTGAACTAATTTGATTTAGTTAAATTGTTAAGGTGAAAATTAAATACCAATCAAAATAAATACCTCTAGAGGCTATTTGGAGGTGATTTATATCCCTTGTTTATGAATTTGTATTAAAATTTATATCCAGATAGAAAAAATCTAGAGAGGGAAAATTTTATTCAAAAGGAGGTAGGAAGCCCCTTATTCTAATGACTATATTTTTTATTTATGAAAGGTGGGAGGGAAAAACAAATCTACCATGTAAAAAAAAAGAAGAGAAGTGAAAAATAGAGTAGAAAGGAGTTAAAATAATAGAGGGGAAGAGAAAAAGTCAGTTGAAACCCAACATTATTTACTAAAACTCCCTTTTCATTAATGACTCCCATGAACAAAAAGGTTTGTGAACCCTTGAAGAGAATGTATACTTTAGAGAAATTTCATGCATCCAATACTACCAAGCTAGTTGGTATATGTTAGTATGTAAACGTCAGGATATTGTAGTTAGCAAGTACCAGCAACCTTTCCTCTTGACTTTGAGATAAGAAGTCTCATAATTTTTTTTTATATTCTCTTTCTTATTGGCAAGTCAAAGCATGGTTTAAGGGAAAAGGCGAATAGGAAGTATAAGCAAAGATAGAATAAGTACAGTAGCCCCATGGCTTCTTTGGTGCTGACTGACAGCTCACAGCTGACTTCTGACAGTCAACATTTAGGTATATAACTAAATATTGACTGTCAGAAGTGACAGCTGCTAAAGACATATTTTTGCAGATCATATGGTTCGGCGTAGGGATACATAATTTGGTCTGGTAACTTTTCAAAGCTGTCAGTCAGCACCAAAGAAGTCATGGGGCTACTGTAGTAGTTACAGAAAATGACAAAGACCCTTGGATGTTAAGACTTATGGCCCGACAGTGATAGATACTTTTCCATAGACCAAGGATGCCCCCTTAGGTTATTTTACGAAGTTTTTTGGCCTTGGAAGTTAAATAATTGTCAACACAAAAATAAACACAAGATTTTATTTTTATTTTCTTTGCTATGCTAATGTTTAATTTTTTTTAGTGGAAAAATTAATCTAGTTGTCTATGTAAATGTAATATCAAATCAAATAAAGATGTGTAATAATGCCTATGTGTGATATTTTTTGTCAAAGAATATGATATGACTATTAATGTGAGTACAAAGAAACCAAACAAACCAAAATATAATTTTCTTTGGATATACAGTTCATTTGGTGATCAAGTTAAATAGGGGGGAAAAAAACATTATATAGGAGAACACACCAATGATAGCGTGTTTTAAGATATAACCTGTGAAAAGCCATAATTTTATTGGATTTTAATAGGAAAAAATATAGCCATGTCTGTCCCGAGAGTATAAGGAACCCACGGGTGAAAATTGTCTAAATCATTGCCATGGTTTTCAAGTTTATTGTGAACATACAACCGTTCAAACAAAGTTGGTTATAAACTGTAAGAGGCAGGTTATGATAAACGGAACAGATCATGAACTCTCTTTTTATTAGGGAGATAAAGATATAGCGATTATTTTCAGTATTATTTTATTTTTATCAAAAAATATGTTTAGTTTAATATTATTCAAATAAGCTTGGCCATTTTGATGAACATATCACTATTTGCTATAACCCTAAAATATTTTTATTAATATATATATATATATATATATAGTTTTAACCCACTTTGGTGATTGCAAGGTCTAAGGTGCTACTCTTGCAATATAATAGTGAGACTACCGATGATGGGGAGATTGTGGTTTGAATCTTGGTCAGGTGTATTGAGGAGGGTTTTTCCAAAATAGTATTTCACTCTCCCTTCATGCAAATGTGGGTACACTTCCTCTAAATGTAACCTTCCTTACCCCTAAAACCATTAGCTTAATTATTACACAAGCATATATCCTGAACAGGTAGTAACTTCTCTTTTAATTGAAATCCAAACCAAAAAGATTTTAATGACCCAATCTATATTTGATCAAATTTAAATTAAATAATAATTCACTTTTTAAATACAAATTATGTGTGAACTTTTATTTATCAGAAGTTCTAAGAACTATTTATTGAACTCGAGAAGGATTTTGGAGGACAGCCATGTTTTATTGAGGCTTTGGAAGCTATTATAATCAAAGTATTGATGAATAAAATGTTTGGATAGTATTTAAGCTAAAAATGCATTCCAATGTTTTACATATCATTTATTTAGTAACACTATTAACACTCATTATGTATTATTCCTTAGGAGGCTTATACACTTAGGTTATTTAAGCTCTATTCAGTATGTTATCATTTATTTTAGTTATCTTATTCTAAACAAACATAAAATATGCTTCATTACCATCAAATTGTAATCTTAAAATAAGTTTAAATAATAATAAAAAAATTCCCCTTGTACCGTGACTAAGTGTTTTGTATGTGATTGTAGCCAACTGTCAAAGAACTAAACAAAGCACATCACTTGTCTACGTGTTAGACAAACCAATGAGATTGTCAAACATACCATATCTTAATAGCAGCACCAATCAGATACTGGGTGTGTTTAATTGTTTTATAAACATTTCCCTTAGATTGCATGATTTTTCTGTGAAATAAAAGAGTTTAATAACAGTGAAACAGTGTTTGAACAAGAGTATATATTATAGTATCATGAAAGAGGAAGGTTTTAGATGAGAAAAGAATAGTGAATTATGTGTGTGGAAGTGATAACTCCAGTGTCAATGAATGTCTCAAATAATAATATTAGTGACAACATTTTGAAATACTAAAAAAAAAAAATTAAATAAAGTGTATTAAAAATAAATCATTAACCCCCAATGCATTTAGTTTTTCAGAATTTTTATGTGTTTTAATCTTTTAATACTACACATGCCAATAGCATAATATAGTGTTACAATACAAAAAAATTTCAACATTCTACTTGTTATAAATCATATAAATCACTTTGACATAATCACTACAATTTGTAGAAAGTCTTCATTTTTAAATATAGCTGTTTGTACATGTAGAGTACCAAGAAAAGAAGGGAGGTTTAACATTTATAATAAAAACAATTACAAAAAACAAAGGTAACATGAGGCCACCCTATTTAATTGATAATATAGATTGATACTTCAATTAAAAATATGCTCATGTTCCAGTTTAAAAGATAAATTTCTAAGAAATAACTAATTAATGTAATGATATAAAGGCTATACTTTATAATAAATACATACATGAAATAATTATATATATTATAATAATATATATAACGACTACACACACACACACAAAAGTAGAACCTCGTTTATTCAAAAGTGAAGGGACCATAAAAATATTTTGAATTAAGATGAAAAATTAGCCAGCAAAAACAAATATGCACCTTAAAATTAGTACACGTTATCAACTTCTTTAATAAAGATTATTTAAAAGGAGTTTAAAGGAAGACTCTATACTTCAATGAAGAGTGTGAGAAAATAAGAACAAATGTATTGAACAGTATGTAAATAAGCATCACAGTTATATTTTTTTGAAAAAAAAAAATGAAAAAAAGGATTTTTTTAAATTTAGGTGTGGATTCTTTTACATTCCACTGTGAAAACATCTCAAATATGACACAACGTTTTAAGCAAAGGTCTGGCATTAATATAACATATTTTGAATTACGAATTATTGAAATTTGGAACTAATGAAATATTTTATGATTTAAACCAAATCTTTAATTATTCAAGTTTGATTTAATGAGGTTTTATATGTATGCACGCATGTATATATATTTTACAGATATACTACAAGCAGAAACAAAAGAGCAAGAGGTGATAAAATGTATGTCAAGTGGACACAAATAACACATTAGCAGAGCCCTGCTTTTATGGTGAATAAAAAAGCCCAATTTCGTTTTTAAGTTTCCCAAAAGCGGTGAATAAGCGGTGAGTTACAAAAATCCTCTTTTTGAGACGAAATTATTGAATTAAGACGAAAGCGTTAAAAAAGTTGTTTTTACCAAACTTTCGTGATTAAGGTGACCTTGTTGGGTTAAAACTAGACTTTCAGGACAATGTTTGAAACAGGTAAGCTAAACATATTGAAGTGAAAACAAAAAATTACATTTTGTTTGGACAAAACGGTAAAAAAACACTAGTCCGCAAAAAAATGTGCTGTCAACTTATTAAAAAAGTAAGATTTAGCGGCAGCTGGTCCGGGAAAAGTATGTACAAGTCACAAAGACAAAATATTACACAAAAATCATCTTGTTACTTCACAAAAATTGTGACTATATTTTTAAATCTCAATTTAGGCTAGAAAAATACAAAATAACTACTCAACATCACCAAACTGCAACATGCAGCTGGTAACAATGTTATCCACTTTCATTGTGGTTCTGCGGTCTGTTACTACTAAACTATACCTAGAAAAATATCGTTCTGAATCTGCATTTGAAATCGGCAGCCACAACGCTTGCAAACACTTTGTTGCGAAGTCACTGAACATACTGTCTGTCTTCAGCCCTAGCAGCACATTCTCAATTTTTAAACTTTCGATGCCATCACTCTCTTCCATCAAAACTTTCAATTTTTATTTTTCAATATCCCAAAATATTAGCGCGAATGCCGAAAATCGCGACTAAATCGCGATTATCGCGGACATGATTCAAAATCCCGAATATCGCGCTAAAACGCCGATTTCGCGAATTATCGCGACAATTCCGAGCATATATTTGCAATCGGGGTAACCTGAAATGTGAACATCTGAAAGAAAAAATGCCATATCTAACATTCGCGAATTATCGCGAACTCCACAAACGCAGGGCTCTGCACATTAGTATTGTGAACAACTACTTTGTTATATAAATTATTATATCAAATATGATAATGGAATGCCAATCAGTGTTCAGTGGAATATCGGTTCATCAATGGTGGATATCATTAAGAATAAAAGACATTCTTACAAACAGAAAAATGTATGAACAATTTTTACTTTTAACAGTCAATAGGTAACATGTATAAAAATCAACACTTTTTAAATTTTCATTCGAATTTTGTATAAAAACTTATATTTTCAACTAATCATATAACAAACTTTTAAGTTTATAAGAAAGTGACAAATCTAGGACTTGAAAAGAAAGTAATTTAATGTTTTATTGTTGGGGAAGATTGAATAGAACTAGCTGTTTTTAAAAGAAACTTTCTGAGCACTCCAGTACACAGTAATTGTTTAACCCCTAGCTCGTTTTATATTTTAAATGAAAAAATTCTATTGGTAATATTTGATAAAATGTTTTTGAAAAAAGTATACAAAAATATTTGTTTTTCAATATAGCCTTTTCTTGAATGGTGAAGTTCAAAGTTATTACTGAATGCATCAGACGCACAGAATCATGATGTCACCTCCAGCTCGATGCACCTTCAATCACATAGGAATAAGTACCAGGTTTCACTTTTTCTGCTGCAGCAAGAACGATAAATATATCTGCTTCGTTTAAATTCATTGCTTCACTGATGTATTTTTGTAAGTTTGAGCTGGCACCGGGATTTATGTCTCTGTTGAAATAAAAAGAAACAATATTTATGGTCTACATCTATAAAACTGTTTTACCTAGGTTCATAATAGTCTGTTTAACAAATTTAAACTACAAAGACATATACATATTGACTAACAAATATTTTAAAAATTGCCTAAAAATAGTTCAAAATAAAAGGACAGTATAGTTCATTTTTTTGTGACACAATTTATTACCCATTTGTACTATTTGCTATTTATATAAATAATAAAAGATATTAGAATCTGTGTGTGTGTCTGGGGTAGAGGGAGGAATTAAAATAAAATGCACCAGCATTTGTATGAAGTACTGATAAAACGTCAATGATTTCAGAATATTAGAATGTACATTTGAATTGTCTACTAATAAATGAAAATGCATTTAATAGATTACATTAACCAACAAACTTTTTTTATACCTTCAAAGTTGCCGATTCTAAAAGAATTTGATGTACTGATTCCAAAAATCCCATTAATTTTTCTTTGTCATGTCTACATCAAAATATTTGTTAAAAAAATTGTTTTTATGAACTTGGCAAAACTTAGGCAAAATGAATTTTACCGATGGTTTATTATAATTTCAGTTTTTTAATGTTATATGTTATTAGTTAAAAATATGAAAATGGTTTAATTAAGTTATAATAACAATATAATGATCTAAAGCTATTTTAATAACTTGGTGTATTTTTTTGTATTTTTATTTGTGTAACAACCCAGATATATTTATATAAAATAAATTGATTCATAATAGTTTGGATAATGTTAAATTATTTGTTAAATACAGATATATGAATACTAATTGCATTTTAACTACCGCCTCTGTAGTCAAGGGGTCAGAGTACCTAGCTACAGATACAGAAGTCCCGGGTTCGATTCCTGGAAGTTCCAAAATGTATCTGTGATGCAGTGTGTCTGGAGCCTTGTGAGGACAAATGAGGAGCTATTAGTATAAAGAAGTAGAAGCTCCAGATAAGAAAGAGATTAACGACTTGAGGGCTCGTTGTGCTGACCACATGACACCTTTTGTCCACAAAAGTTGGCATTAACATTGCTGATCACAGCAGCTGCTAGGTCGGTACAGCTTGCTTCGGGCTCACACCATGGAGTTAGGGGTGTGCAGCAATTATAAATGTTGGGTTGAAGATCAAATTTCTTTCAATTCAACTTCGACTTTCAAACTCCAAACATTTAGAAGGAAGAAGAAATCTAAAGATATATTGTGAACGGTAAAAAGTATTTTAACAGTGACTTGTGATTAAATGATATATGTAAACACAAGTATAGATAGATTAAGATATATCAGCATAAAAAATATAATGTTAACACCCGCCCTCCTCCCCTTCCTTCAAAACTTTCATCATCATTATCATCATAATCATAATCATCAATTGTTTCTAGCATGTGAATGGGTCCATTTAGTAAAATGCCTCCATCTTCCTCTAACCTTCCACCATTCTTTTCCTCTCCTTTAAACACTTTCAGTTATTCACTACTCTCATCTCTCCATCACTCTTTTATACGATTTTCTTCTTCATCAGCAGCATCATAATCATAATTATAATTATAATCATCATCATCGTCAACAACAACAACAACCTTTTCCAGTATGTGGCCTGATCAGTTTAGTAAAATGCTTTCATCTGCCTCTATCCTTCCACCATACTGCCTACTTTAATTTCTTCTATTTTCCTCCTCTCACTTGAGCACTTTCTGTTATTTGCTCCTCCCATCTCTTTTTTGGCCTCCCTTGCAGTCTTTTTCCTACATACATCATTTCCAACATTTTCTTTAGCATCCTCTCTCTTTTTCAATTTTCATTACATGACCATACCATCTCAGCCTTTCTTCCTCTACTATCTCATGTACTCTCTGTACCCCTACTCTTTCAGATATAACTTTATTCCGTTATCTGTTTCTCCTCATGACAGCAAACATGATCCTAACACACATCATTCACATTGCTTCCACTTTCCTAGTCTCTCGTACATTAAATGTTTATATTCCTGCGGTGTATGTGCCTATGAGTGTAATTACACCCTAAACGGCACTTCCATACACTTCAAGGGCAATTCTCTTCTCCATAGCCTCTTTATCTAGATAAAATTAATAGATTGTTTAAAAATTAAACTTAGCTTTATGAACAAAGAGAAAAAACTTTATCTTTGGCATCACAAGTTTTTCGAGCTACGCTTCATATTATAAATAAAGTGACTTTCACACACTTCTAATCATTTTATATATTGTCTCAATAAAATTATTCTCATTAAGTAAATTTAAAGCCTATTTTTTCTACTATTACAACTCAAAAGTTAAAATGCACTCTATAATTTGAATTAAATCAAATATAATTTGGTTTGAACCTAAAGTAAATTATCTCCAGCAAGCTGATTAGAAGGCTTTAACAGCAAAACATTGATAATTTATATTTATTGGTTTGATATGAAAGCATTTGCTCAAAATACCTTTCCCATATCACTTAGGCAGGGTAACCATATTGATGTAGTATTTATTAAAGAATAACTAAATAAATTATAACAGGGCAATGAATGCATGGTTGATGCAATCATAATTTATAAGTATACTAGACTGACAATGACTGGGAGATCGAGGTTCAAATCTGGGTCGGGTGTACAGTTTTTTTTTCCAAAATGGCTTTCCACTCTCCATCCACGCAAAGTCAGGTATGTTTCTTCTAAATATAGCCTTCCTAATACCTAAAATCATTATCATACCCGAACGGTAATAAGATGGGGTGCTAAAAAAATTATTTATTTTATAGATATATTCATAGTTTGAAAAGAAACCAGTGGATCGTTGCATATTGTTGCACTAAAATATATTCTAAGCTTTGAATTGGGAAAAGTTCAATATAATAAGCTCTCACTCGACTTTCTGGTTACAAGTTTCCTCGTCAAAGGCTTTCAACTTTAAAAAGATTTTTTAGCTTTCTATGTTTAATTTGAATCAAAACTTATATTTTCCCCCTTCACGCCACGATAAAACCACTCAAGTAAGAATAGAGATATTATTTTTAACTAAAGAGAAATATTTTATTCACCAATATACAATTATACACAAATCATGGTTTCCATAGCAATTTAAACAAAACATGATTGAACAGGTGAGCCACTGCCCACACAGAAGAAAAAAATGGAAAAATCGTTATGAAAATTGAATTAGAGTTTAAACCAACTATTTCTCCCGACATCCTAAACCTCTAACCTTAAAAATAAGAGGTCGTTTGTCAAAATCTGTTTACCCATTGTAATTTTTAAAGTCATTACACAATTTCCTCATAATTTCCATTACCAGAAATGGGCTTATCAAATTATATATAAGATGTATGACATGTTCAAACAATACTTCTGGTTACATAAAATATGTCATAAATGTCTGCACATGTTTTAAAATGATTGACAAAGCTTAAATTAACATAGATATTTCTAGTTTATATAGAAAAAAAGCTGCATCAAAAGCGTAGATATACATAACTTCAATCCATATATGTTTATTTTATCTATAAAAATAATAGCAAATTATTACTTTGGCAAACAAATAAATCATCTAATGAGTCCAAATTAATAAATCGTTAACATTTTAACTAATAAGTTGTCCATCTCTGTGTATTGTTTCCCGTCACTCAAGATGCCTTTTCCCTACCCTTTTGGTACAACACCTACCCCATCACTGTGGATGAGAGCTACAATAAAAGTGAAAGTTCTCAACTTTCTCCAGTTAGTTTCATGTCGAGGAGAGGATATTTTAAAGGAAATTAAATTTATTACTGGAAACAACCATTTTAAATGGAATAAATTAGATAGTTGTACAGATGACAATGACTTAATGAGTAAAAGGTTTTATAGTTTTGTTGGGAGATCATTTGAAGTTTTTAAATACAACTATATTATCCATCAAGATGTGTCAGTGATGTATACATGATGTTAGCTTGAGCATTCAACAGGAGGGAATCCCGCCAGTTCCTCAAATCGGAAGGCAAACACCATGATGAACTTCTGCTTCAGTGTAGTGTCTGTTGGCTGTTACAGGGAAAGGCGCTTGAGAGCTCTTGGAGTTTAAAGAGTAATCTTCTGAAGATTTTGTAAGAAAACAGGAAACTATCTGATAAGTGTATAAATGTATGAGAATGAATGTTGGCTATCGGATTTGGCTTTTTTGACAAATATTGCAAGGTAAAAACAACCTTTTCCAAATCTATTAACTACAATTTAGGCTTTTAAAAACAAAGTCCAATCTGCTGAGTCATAATTTTTCCAAGCATAAGCTTTTCGATTTTCCTCAAATACAAAAACTTTCACAAACTGAATGTAGTGGGTTTCCAGGCTTTGATGAATACAAACATTCAATTTCCGAATTGAAAAACCCTTTCCAAACCAAGTTTTCACACACCCTGTTTCAATTCCTGTGTAGTAATTGTTCACTACCCTTCTAATATACAAATTGAAATTCTTGATATTCAGAACAATGCTGCAAATCACATTAAGTACAAGAGAGTACATGGGAATCCATTCAGTCAAGAGTTTTCAATCTTTTGAGAATTCTTTCCCTCATGTCAGTTTACTACACTAAGCACCTGGCCTTGAGATATTGATATAGGAGTAGTTCTAAGTACATCTGTAAGAAAAAAACTTTTTAGTTTTGAACTTAGTCAAAATAAGTAATGTTCAGTTATCACTGATAAGCATCTATTAAAACCTAATTTTTCTTGCTTACTCCATGACAAATCCAAACCCTAATGAACTAGTGAATGTCAGAGATCCAGAAAACCTCACTAAAAGATGTAATGATACTGTTTTGGACCCCTCCCATATATTTAAAAATACATGGATGAAGGTATTTTTCTTCAATAAACTGTGTGCAAAACCTCTTTTTTAAGACTTCATTCATGGAGTCACACGCTTTTCAGAATTAATGTCAATATATTACACCATCTAGCTTATTTTTTCTTTCAAAAATCAACTCTGTAGTGTTTACCAAAAAAAGCAAGTTTCGCTAGCTCCCTTTACCCAATAGGAAGCTAGCCTTCAAAACATCTGTTATCAGGACTCTTTCTATTAGTTGGTTTTGACACTGGTGATGAGGGGCCCAAGAGGCAAGGGGGAGGTCATATATAAGCCGCTTGTGAATATGAATACACACAGTGCCGGTAACCTAAATCTACATAGCACATGGTACTCAGAACGCGGAACGTGTATTATCATACAAAAGCTATCCATAATTTCACAAAAAAAAAACTCTATCATCTAAAATCAACCCTTCAGCACCAAGGGTGCAATTATCTTAATACATCGTGTGCAAATTTAAAGGTCTTACTTATTTCATTAGTGTAAGAATTACAATTAAACTGGTAGCAGACCTGTATACAAGTGTGAAGTAGGACATGTTTGCATCGTCATCATCGTAAAGAAATGATATAAATATATATAAATATAGTGCCCGATCATGGGGCAAACATCACGATATAAAACCATATCAATTTTATTGGTGCTTGATCAGGGGGCTATAAATACCAATATAAATTCATAACTTCATAATTAGCACCCATCGCGTGGCGTTTAATTCAATATATTTTTAATTGGCACTCGATAACAGGGCTATAAATACCAACCTAATTCCAAAAACACTTTAATTGACGCCCATTTCTGACGTGTAACACTTTAAATGGCGCCCAACGCGACGCCCGATCTTCGAATCCCCGAGGCAAGAATGGGACCACACTGACTGAGAGACAAACGGCACACTAAAAAGCACACCACCAAGAACATCCTACCAAGGTGAAACCAGTAGATGTGTGACACATGGCAAACTAAGAAGACCACATCAGTCTGGTCAGATAAGCCTTAGAACCTTTTTTTTTATTCCCAAGATATAAAAAACTTGATTTTAATAGTGTAGAGATTTCGTTAATATTAATAATTTGGTTCTTTTGGACGGGAGGATGGCAGATACGAACCCAAAAGAGGACAGTGACACTAATAGCTGCTTTGATGAGACAGAGTATGAAAATAGGCCAAATAATCAGTTAGGTTTAGAAGATTCAGATGAAGAAATAATAGAAAGATACCAGGACAATGTAGAGTAAACTGCAGAGGGAGAGAGAAAAGATAAGGTAGAAAGGGATACACAAGGAAATTTAATTATCATTGAAAGTATTACAATAGATGAGGAAGGACATGAAATAATAAAGGAACATACTATGGTGGAACCTGTGAGAAGCCTAGATCAGTTTATGAATTTATTACGAAGTAAAATGGATGCAACTAATAATAAAATAGATGCAGCTAATCAGGAAACAGTAGCAACCAGACAAAAAATTGATACAAAACATGAAAAAAATCAATCGTACCAAACTAATGGACATTAGCTTGCACTGTTATGTGTTTCTGCCTCACTTCATGTAAACAACAACTCATCATGTGTTATGGTGGAGTTTGGACTTCCCTTGGCCTTGCTGAGGCAGTGGTTGCATTCCAGTGTCATTTCAAATGAACTACATTTAACTTAAATTGAGTGGTAGAACACAACAACAAAAATGTATTGAAACGAAATATGTTTCGTTTCCCTACTCTTAAATGTCTGCACTTCACTCGTGCACCTATACCCCTTTGAGCACTTTAGCTCTGACACTTGATTGGTCGAACTCACCTTTTTCATCCCTTCCTATTTTTGGTCTGAGTCGGAGAGAAGATGATGAATATGCAGTACTAACTAAAATGATGATGGAACGATTCATAGTTACCTACTAGACAGTCATATATCTGGTTACTTTCAGCGTATAATAGACTAATTGCAAAGAGTGCCGAGCTAAGGTGCTATGGCATCTGATGGACCCGTGACAAGGGTTCGCTGCAGCTAGCTCTTCGCCCCTTCATGAATATCCTCGTCAATATTCTAAGCAGCTGGTGTACTTCAAGTGGACATAAAGCCCATTTATTTAGATTAGAAGACTGGAATCCCCGCAGGGATTATTGTTTAGTTGCAGTTAGCTAATGTGCGAAGTATATTTGTTTTTGCTAGCCATGTAATGGACTACGTCTTGATGTGTTTGAGTGGACGCTTAACGTCTCAACCACATATGAATAATGTATTCAAATCATGGTAGGATTTGATTAGGTTTATGGCCAGGTGCGCCTATTCACAAATTGTGGCAGGTTGGTTCCTTTAAAACGAATCGCATGTAATATAGTTGTATATATATATTGTGGATTCAGTCACGTGGTTTGGCCTCCAGCTATATCATGGGTCAGCTGTGGCTTAGACTACTAATTATATAAAATGAATACATTGTTTGCTAATATTATGTGTCACTATATATGGCTTAACCATTGTTTTTAAGAGCGCTTAACAACAGGATTTTGTTCTAATTTTTATAAACTAAGCTTGGTCACTCGAAAGTAATAGTTTTCTGATGAGGCTGCCTCCTGTCTATTGTTGATGGGGGGAACGTCAACTCCAGCCTATTGGGTGTTATTTTAAGTTTTTTAGTGACCTAATTATGTATTTCAGCCCTCTTGATGGCCTCTAATACCCTAAGTTATTGTGTTCACTATTTTGACGTTTTAGCTTGGCATGTCCACGCCGCAGCTCTATACTTAATTTATTTGTTACTATTTTATATTCTTTAGACGGGTTCCTTAAGCTCCGTGCTCACGGTGGCTAGGCATCCTATGTACACCTTTATTATATCATTTGATCGTGAGCGCTGTTAAGGCGAACCATGATTGTAACAGCTATGTCCTAATTGGGGCTTATTAATCCCTAACTTTTGGGAGTTGGTATGCACCCCTTTTGTGGCCTTGACGTTCATGCAATATGTTAACCAAACAAATGGGCTAAAATCATCTGGAATATAGTTCTCTAGTCCCTGAGCTTTTTTATATATTTAGGAAACGGGAGTTATATGAGTTAACGAACCTATGAGCACAATCTTAATACTTCCCAGAGTCTTTAGTTTCAATCTTTTCGTATGTGTGCTTTGCACTAAATTGATAGTATCCTTGTTGATCAGACGCTACCAATGTTGTCAGCGAGTTACTTTGATTCAGTTGTTACACACTTGAATCACCTGACGCTGATAACTAAGTACAGTTAGGAGGAGGAAGCGATCATTATCTCATAAAGCTCTATCAAAAGGTGAAATTTCAACAGGCCATCTTGTAGCTAGACTGTTATATATCTCTCTACAACGCATCAACTGGAATTCATTCATTCCATGTCAATTTTATTGGTGCTCAATCAGGGGGCTATAAATACCAATATAAATCCGTAACTTCATAATTAGTGCCCATCGTGTGTCATATAATTCAATATCTTTTTAAATGGCACTCGATCATGGGGCTATAAATACCAACATAATTCCATAACACTTTAATTTACGCCCATCGCGGATGCGTAACACTTTAAAGCTTATATAATAATTCTACTTTCTATTTTTTTAAATGGTTATGATTTACAGTAGTATTTTGTTGTATTATTAGTACCATTATTTAATCAAACATATCATGCGATTATGGTGGGTGTGTGTGTGTGTGTGTGTATGGTGTAGTTAGGAATTATTTATAGAATGTATATACTTGAAATATGCCACTACCTATTCTCATATATATATATTTTAGTAGGGATTTGCTTTGTTTTCATTTTTTTTTCTAATATCATATCTACATAAAAAGAAATAACTCAAATCCCCTAATCCGATCATGAATCAATTATATATTACACTATCAATTTTTAAATAGCTATAATCATTTTTTGTTGTAATTTTTGAAAGATGAAGGTTACAAAGGTAAGGTTAGGTTATAGATTTTTGGGTGGAGTAGCAAGCTCAAGATTCTTTGTACAAATTGTAGTGCACCAGAAAAAAGGATTGGCCACCTAAGTTGTCACGCTAACAATAAAATGGACTGCTGATGGCAGGAAACTCAGCGTTCGAATCTCAATCAAGTGTACTGAAGGTGTTTTTTCCTAAATGGTTTTCCACTCTCCCTCTATGTAAACATAGGTACACTTCATAAAAGTTCAACCTACTGTATCCCTAACACATTAGCATAATTAGTTCATAAGAATACAGCCCAGACCAGTATTGAGACAGGATGATAAAATAAATTGGAAAATATGACACAGTTTCAGTTTGATTTAAATTCTATAAGCCTTCCAATGTTCTATGACAAATGTGAAATTATTTGTACTTTCTTGTTTATTGACCTATTAAATTTAACGTCTGAGTAAGTGGGATGATCATAATAATAATAATCTTATATGAGTAGTGAGCATATTTAAATAGCGTATAACTAGAACAGGTAGTATGATGCAGTGCTAAAAAAATCAATACTTTTAGAGCAATAAAATTAATATTTAAATTATGATGCACATAAAATTAAAAATAAATAATGCAAAGTCAAGCGTTCGAAAACGGTATGGGCAACTATTGTTTGGTAAAAACCACTTCAAGCACAGTTAGCTAGATTTGAACAACAGCCTCTGAGACGTAGTTTTAGTTATAAATAACTATGTCAAGTCAATCAGAATCAGTGAATTGGTATTATATGTGAAGTTAATTATTTTGAAGAAAGTATTATCAAAGCAACAATAAAATAAGTTTTGAGCCCATTACTATTGATGGTACTTTTGATGCTGGCTTGACAACTAAAAAGCATGCTTGATTGTGGTAAAATGAAGTTATTCTAAATTATTTATATAAATCACAGAGCAGTTTCTATGACTTATCCTACTACTCATCCTCTCATTGCAGGAAATAACTTTGTGTTTAAATGAAATAATATTTATTTTTTACTTAATTATGAATATGGGAATTGTTAACTTACCTTTTAGTTGAAATGAGAGTGAACAACATGCTAACTAACAGTTCCAACTTTCTCTTGAACAGTCTTACTAATGTCTTCCAGCAAGAAAGTGGAAGTTGTTTCAGGTCTGCCAGCAAATAACTGACCAGAGATGAACTACCAGAATTTTGACAAATGTGTCTGAAAAATTAAAATAATATTAGGAATCCCTATTATTAGGATTTAGTTATATATGGAAGGTGGTACAGGAAAGGTGGATATAAACATATATTGATTTTCTCTATGAGGCAGTCATTAATTCTTTGTCCAATGGCAGCAATGTAAAGAAATTGAACAGTGTTATTTATGTAATTGTAAAGACAATATTGTGTTAATTACCTTCTATACGTCTATTTTGTCAAGAACCTGCAGACATTAATAATCAAAAGCGTGCAAGGATGACGTAGGCTTAAGAAATTGTACTGTCAATTGTTTCTCATGAGCAGTTATGCACGTGCCCTAGATCATGTTTTTAAAACAGAGGTTGTTATGGCAACTAGCACAACACTGTGTGTTGGCATAAACACTAACCCAGGGGAATACGGCTCTCTTTTTGTGGTATATAAAAGTGTTTAAGACCTTTTTCAAAAAAGGAGGGGCTGAAAAGGATGCCAGTTTGTGTTAAGTGGCTTACAATGAAGTGCTTACAGCTGCAGAGTTACCGTTACTTGTAAGGAGAATATCCTACAGTTTTAGTCCCTGTTCAGTATAGAGAGTATGGCCCTCCAAACCATCTGGAAATTCTGAGTTATATAACAACCATGCATATGCAAGCAGCCGTGTGTTCTATATGAGTCAAGGTCATAGCAACGAAGAAAGGCCAGCACGCAGAACTGCTGAGTAGGGACAATGACAGAACAAGAACGTGTAACACTTGGATTAATTCCCTGATATAATAATGCTGTAATGATATTTAGGTTGTCTAAAGCTCTGTGGTCGAGCGCCTATCATCACTGTACGGAAACGATACCGTTTAACCAGCTGTTATTTGCTCCATGGTCGAGCACTAATTAAATCAGTATATTTAATTATATTAAAGAAAGAGAACTATTGATGGCTGTTTATTCACACACGGTTTATTCAAATGACATCTGTTAATTACTTATACATACTCCAATTAAATGATTTATATCAATGCACACTTGTGATATTAACATAAATTATTGTATTCTGTGTTAGACTGTGACTGCGAGCCAGTACTGGTGCCAGTGAGGCCCTAACTGCGTTGCTTGTGTGAGCGTGGGTGTGTGAATTGTGTGTGCTTGAGCGTGGGCGGATACCTTAAACATACATACAAGTGGCTTATGTATGACATACCCCTTGCCTTTTGCTCCCCTCGTCAACAGTGTAAAAATTAACTTGTGTCTTGCAACAGACGGATGTCGCTAGGTGCCATCAATGTGCATTTAAAAAGAATCTTATTTTAAACATGGTTTCACTAGAGAGAAGACATAAATAGCCTTCTTGAGTCAAGTGGCTGGGTTTCACAAAGCTAGGTTCAGATAGCGACCCAACCTACCTCACAAAGAGATTGTGTAGAGTGCACATTACTACTGTAATAATCCATTTATGACAAACATGTTAAAAGTGAGTTATCTAACAACAGCACATTTGAAAGTGATTTTTTCTCTGAGCAGTGACACTAGCACAAACTCCAGTGTTGATGGACTCAACCTGGCACAAGGAGTGAAACAAAAATTCTGTAAAGCTGAAGATCTGGTGTATAGCTTGGCTGTGCCCTAGCCTGATAGCTTATCCATTAATACCTAATAAATTTCCCTGATATTCTTAATTTTGCTACTATATTCTATCTCACTAATTTTAACCCCCCTTTTCTTAGCAATGCATCTTACTAACCAATCAGGTTATACACAAAGCCTATGTACTAATTATGATTATGTGTTAAGGATGAGGAAGATATAATTTAGAGGAAGTGTACCCATATTTGTGTGGGGGAATAGTGGAAAACCATTTAGAAAAAGCCACCCTCAGTAAACCTGACTAGAATTTGAACCTGGAGCTCCTTTTCATCGGCAGTCTGTAATGATATTGATTTGGATTAATCTAAATTATGTAAAAAAGTCATGGATGAAGGTAAATTTTTATCTAAAGTAATATATGTAGAGTATCCTTTTAAGATTCATCCATGAAGAAACACGCGCTTCCCAGAAACAATTTAAAAAGGATTTCACCCCTAAAATATATTTTTTATACCATTTTTCTTGTTAAAATATCTACTGCGTCAATTCTTGTTAAAGGGAACAACTTCATAGTATTTGGCAAAAGACGATATTTCTCTATACCAATAATGAAGCTAGCCTTCACAAAACCTGTCGCCAGGACTCTTTCTATTAGTTGGATTTTACACTCTTGAAAAGGGGAGAGAAAGGCAAGGGTATATCATATATAAACCATTGTGCGTATGTTGAAGGCATCTCCGGGATCAAACATCTACACAGAGATCCCGCCCACGCACAAGTCAGTCACAGTCTAACACATTATAAAATAAGTCACATCAATATCACAAGTGTGCAGTTATATAAAACATTTAATTGAAATATGTACAAGTAATTTACAGGTGTAGTTTAAATAAACCGTGTGTGAAATAACAGCCATCAACATTTCTCTTTCTTCAATTTTATTAATATACCGATTTAATTTGTGCTTGAACACGGAGCTATAGACAGCTGATTAAAAGGTATATTTTCTGTACAGTGATGATAGGCGCTCGATCACGAAGCTTTATACAACCTATAAAACATCATAGCATTTTATATCAAGGAATTAATCCGCAGTGAATCAATCGACGCCCAGAGCGGAGCGATTGATCACATAGTACTACAATCGACGCCCAAAGAGCGGCGCGAATAATCGAAAGTATTACAAGTCTAGTCTATTGCAAGAGTTACGCCTTCGCCTATGCAGCCACTAAAGCTGGTTTTACCCTTTAAATATTCTATTTTTGTTTCTGAATGTGGCAGTGGCCTTACTCTTTGCATTGCTAGATGAGTTTAAGCTCAATTCACTAAGACTTTCTCCCCGATGTAATTTTGCTTCCCTGCTCCCCTCCATTAATTTTTAACATTCAATGTCAAACAATGGTTTCTTCCAGTTCTTTTTGCAGAGACCTATACTGTTTCTCTGGATGTGCGTTTTCATCACTACCCTGTGAGCACTTTAGGGCAGCAAACCTACTTAAAATTTCATTTTGATATATAGTCTTACACTCAATATGTTTTCTTGTAAAATGTGTTGGATTATTAACTAGACATCAAAATGTATCTGAGTAAATTATTTGTTAAGTATAATACAGTCAACTCTCGATTCTACAATCTTTCACGGTTCCCTGGAAAAGGGTCGTTATTTCGAAGGGGTAGTTATCGGAGTTTTAACAGATTTTGTTCCACCCCTGACCTTCATTCGAAAAAATTGCATTTTTTAGACAACACGTGGAAAAGTAAATAAAATAAAACCTACCTATTTCTTGAAGAAGTCCATTATGGAGGCCTGCTTCTTCTTAGCACCAGTTTTCTCGACAAAGTCTTTCAAATTATAGAACTGGGACCACAGATCTTCACTAGCTCCCTGGCGCTTAAGTGCTCTTGAGTAGACGTCCCCAGCTTTCAGAACATCTTTCATCGTGGGGATGTCTTCAGGCTCTTCTTCCATTTCTTCCTCCTCTTCATCGATGGACTCCTGCTGCTCCCTGATTATATCGGCGTCGTCGAGGGTGCCCCAAACTGTGATGTCATCGTCTGCTACTATGTACTCCTCATACGTGCAGTCTGGGGCTAATCTCTGCCACGTTTCTTCATCGCACGGCCGAGTGAAAGTCAGGAGGGCAAACGGAGGTGCTGTTGATGGGCCAGGCCACGGGTTTATGCAGGAGCCTACCTGCGGTTCTGTGAAGGGGCCTGGCTGGGAATTGGCGTCCACTGGTGGTGGGTCGTTTGGGTCCTCGGCGCTTGCAGCAGTGGGAAGCACATGGACGGCAGTCTCTTCGTCAAATGGTAAAACAAAATGGGCGTGTCGGAAGCAGTTGGTGATCACCGCTGGTCTCACGCCCCTCCAACTGGTAACGATTCCTTCCATGGCCCTGAACACATCCCACTTTTTGACCTCCTTGCCCATGTCAAGATTCCACACCACACTCAACACAAGCCTCTCGCGGAACTTAACCTTCACTTGCTGGATTATTCCCTGGTCCAGGGGCTGAAGCATTATGGTGGTGTTCTTTGGCAGAAACACCAGCTAGATGTTCCTGAGTTTGTCGAGAGCAGGATGTGCGGGGCAATTGTCGACAAAGAGCACGACTTTTCTATTTGTGGCGTCCATCTTCGAATCAAAGCCTTGAAGCTACCTCGTGAACACTCTCGAGGTCATCCATGCCTTCGTATTAGAATCATAGTCACAAGGCAGGATGTTACCCTTGAAACCACGGGGTTTCTTGAACTTCCCGATCACAAGGGGCTTCATCTTATCACTGCTGTCCATGTTGCAGCACAGAAGGAGGGTGAGGCGCTTTTTGCTCCCCTTCACACCTTTGCACTTATCCCCTTTCACAGCAAGAGTGCAATCTGGCATGAGGTTGTAGAACATCCCCAGCTCGTCAGCGTTGTATACATCTTGAGGCTGATAGCGCCTAAGGATGTTTCGGAGCAAGGGCATCCAATCCCTCACTGGTGTTGGGTCCACCGATGCGCTTTCACCGACGACCTTGTGGCTGGCTATTCTGTTACGCACTTTGAAACGCTCTACCCACCCACTTGAACACAAAGTTTTCTATATCTAACTTCAGGGCAGATTCATCAGCCTTCCTCTGCATCATCGGTCCGTTTATAGGCACGTTTTGCGCTCTATGCTGGCTTAATCACTCCAGCATAGCCTGCTCCAGATTTGCGTGCGTCGCACCCTTCAAATTTTTGGCCTTTATATTGTGGCCTTCCTTCTGCACTTCATTCACAATTTCTTCTCTCATTTTGAGAATAGTGAAAAGTGTTGACTTCGGGATGCCATGCCACCGCACAATCTCCATCTTTGTAACCTTCTTCTCATCCACTTCCTGGATGATCTCGTACTTCTTCATGAGCGTCAAGAAGGTCCTCCTTTCACTCATTTCGTCAAAATTATAAGTTCATATCAAATTAAAAAAATAGAGTGGGTCATCAAAAATCGTTCACAAAATCCAACCAAAAATGTAACCAAATCAAAATAACAATGTTAAACAATAGCATGGGTTATCAAAAATTATTCACAAAATCAAACCAAAGTAGTAACCAAATCGAGAATCGAAATAACAATGGCAAAAGTAAGCCTGGCACATGATGTAGCGGCAGTCACGCGCGGGGAAACATTGTCTTGCTTGTGGGAGGGGGTGGACAGAGTCAAGTGCTATTGGCTGGCATTGATGAGGTGGTGTCAATTTTTATACTTGACCCACCCCAGTTAATAGTAATACAGCGCTCACAATGATAACTGCAACACAGCGACCTAAATAAATGCAACAAACACATTTTACAGCCAATTTTCTTAAACTTTTCAACCTTTTTTCCCACATTTTTCACGGTTCCCCAAAAAAGGGTTGTTACTTCGAGAGGGACGCTATTCCCGGGGTTTTATAATCGAGAGTTGACTGTATATACCTACAAAAAATACTGTTGGTATCAAATGTGTTAGAAGCTTTGTTTGAGCAGTGTTACTCAAGAAAATTACATGCATCCTTGATCAAATTGTTTCTTACCTTACTTGAGCTCTAAAGACCCATACAAACTTGGATGGCTGATTTACTAACATTCAGGTAAATGGGTTAAAAGTTTGGGAATGATTGACAGACTAGCCCCTCCCCCCAATAGGTTTTCTTTTCAATACCTTCAACTTAACATACAGCATATTTTTATTAAATGAAAACTATTCAAGCAAAGAGACGGAAAAGTAAGTTTATGGACAAACACTATTAAAAATTTAACATAACGTGAATGTTGAAAATTATGAGATTTTTTTGTTTCTACATACTTTAGATATATGCATAAAAGATGTCAATTTAACTGCTACAGAACTCTGCAATATCAATTAATGAGTAATCAATTAATAACACAATTATATACTAAACAAATAATATAAAAACTTACTTTAAATGATTATTGACATTTTGGAGCTCAGCAAAATGCCATGTGTTACGAAGAAGAATCTGCTTCACATCAGATTCACCGGCAAGGTCAATTATTGTTAGAGGCCTCCAATTTTTTTTAAGTTCTGGGAAATACCATTGTTGGCTACCATACTCATTCATTAGTATTCCCTGTTGAAAAAAATATTTGAAGTTTAATATCAAAACTATTAATTTAATTAAAGTTATGAATTCTTCTATTAATTTGTTTATGGTACACTGTTAATAAGCCTGTATTATAAATAGTATAATAATTATAGATTAAAAAAAATGTAGTAGCCTACCTAGTAGATGGTTAGGGTTCAAGAAAGCAAAAAGAAAATATATTTAGATAAAAACTTTTTTTTTTACATACTTTAACAATGTTGATGCAGGGAAATAGTTGATAAACACTAATATTTGTAAAAGTAAAGATTCATTAATCCTGTTTTAAATTTTTTGATCTTGAGTCGATTTTTAAAAAAAATGCATTCAAAAACTTGACCACAGAGCTATCATCATTACAAATGTGTGTTGCCACCCTCGCTGTCAACTAAGATAAATGAAATACGCCAAAATGGGTTATGATGATAACCAATCCACCCTAAATTTGGAATACAAAATTTGACCAGAATGAGTAAAAAAATTTAGCGCAAAAGAAGCATCATATAATCCTAATAATGTAATGCTAAACACATAAGGTCAAATATATAATAGAAAAGTCTCACTATCCGTATTAAAATAGGAACAAGTATTTGAAACAGTTTATTTTTACACAGAATGAAAACAGCTTAGAAGGAACTTCCAATAAAAAGTAATTTTGTTTCTGATTAGTTAAATTTATTATGAAATAGTATTAGTTCAATTGGTCAAAAACATAAATAAGCCAAACAGCATAATATTTTTTATTGATGTTTGGTCAAAATAAATAGCTGTATTTCCTATTATTTTGTTGTTTAATAAGTTTGTATATTCATATAGAGTGAAACCTCAATTCACCGTTTTAATCAGAAATCTGGGGAGGGGGGAGGAAAATTGGATACTAGAAAAGATTGATGTGGTAATCTATATAAAATTAATAAAAATGGTCAGATTTACCAATATGTATACTAAATAAAAAAAACATAAATAAATAATGATAGTGTTTCCGTTGTCAAGATTCAACTTTGCATTACTTCTTTTTAAGAATAATATTACTATTCAATTGTTTAATAGAACCTTTCCTTTTCAAATTGAGCAATAAACCTTCAATAAAGATATTTATTCAGCCTCATTCGGTGTTGCCGTAGGCATACGTGAATACTCTCATGGGCTCAAACGCACAAAGTGATCAGTAAAAACTTAACACTGGTTAATGTTCAGCTTCATTTTCATCACCACCAACCCCACCTCGTCCTTCTTCCATGCAACTTCTACTTCCCAGTTCACCAGACATTTCTTACACACAAACAACACATCACACATTGCCCCCAGCCAAAACCATTATTCGTTTTTCTTGCTGTCATCCTTACCAATCCGTAAACCTCCGTCACATCTGACCCTTTTTCACTCTCCTCCACATGGCAACCAACACTTTACAAAACAGTTCTAGATTTTCAACTGGGTCACCTTTTTGGCATGCTAAAACAATAAAGTGGATGGCCTGCAAGATGTTGATCTTGAGTTGAACACCTTTCCCTATGTCCATCAAATATACAGCCCTCTGCACTAAATAATTTCTGTACAACTTCTTGAAACACTTAATATTATTATTAGCACCATGTCTTACTACCCGTTCGGGTTATACGCACTTACGCTAATGTGTAATGGTAGGGTGATTGTGAGATGAANGACCGAGATTCGAACCTCGATCTCCCCGTACGTGGCATTCTGCCTCAACAAGAATCTAACGCGTTAGCTAACTACGTCACCGAGGCGGGTCAGTAGACTATCAATAATTTAACATGCATCTACATACATGCAAGTGTGCACGCATATTAGGTACTATATACATACATTTGTAAAACATACCATAATATATAAATTTAAACATATCATGTTTAACGTGGAATCCGAACCACGGTGGAGGCCTGGCATTCCCCACATTCACAAGATGTCTTGTCAGAGGTGAAGGAAGGGTTTGTAAATCAGATAAATCTGTGCCGGGACCGAGGATTGAACCCCGGCCGCCAGCATAGAAGTCTGACACCTTACCCCTAGACCACCGGGTCACCCAACACTACTTAATAACACCCAAATCAAGAAGCTGTATGACACTACTGTTAGGGGGGGGGTAAGAAAACCATCTTTACATTTCTCAAAGAGGATGTGTCTGAAGAATGAGCCGCACAGTTCTCTAAGAAGAGAAAGATTTCCATGCCAAGTGCAGTGAATGGTACATAGAGAGCATGCAGAAAGTCTCTGAACATCTCCGACTTCATCTACACTATAAAGTTGGCATAGTAGGTTACAGGTAGGTTCTTTACTATTTTGAAACATTGTGGTTTCACAGACTTTCCAATAACAATGGGAACTCATGTTTCTCTTTCTTAATGATGATCAACCCTCAATTTTCTTCAGATCGAAAAATTATGACCAAAGATACGGGAAAACGATAATTTGAAGAAAGATTGACACAATTTTTATTTCCATAGTTCAAAGAGAATTTGTTCAGTGATCACAGAAATTGAATGCTGGATCCGGTAAAGCGATGCATATAAGAACAATAGATCAAGGTTTCATTGTATTTGAAATAAACAAATGTTATGGACATGTCCTTAATTTTTGCCAAAAGTAATATAACCATTCACAGAGTTTCCAAATTTTAACATGAATTTAATCAAGACTTATTGTAAAAGGTTTAATTTTACAAATAAAGCAATATTTAAGAACACAGCTGCTAGCAAGATTGTGCCATTAAGTCTAGGAACCCGATATTCGACTTTGGTTTCCAGATGTAAATCTTCAAAATATATTTACTATTATTATTATTATTACCTATTTGGGTTGTATGCACCAAAATATATTTAAAATAAATTTAATCAGATTGTATATTTAAAATAAATTTAAGGGTCAAGTATTGTTTTATGTTTTAAAAATAAATGTTACAAGATACAGTATCAAGAAAAAAATCTTTCATTAATAAAAAATTATAGTATTCACAAAGAAGTCAATAAATAACATAACTATGAAAAGGTTATAATTAATTTTTAACCCTCTTTAATTAAGCCTAAGTTGTAGAATAGAATTTGTTTTATTTAAAGCCCAGCAGTATCACCTATTCTTCACACAGTTCAGCAGAATCAAAACTATTGTAACCCTCTTTTCTAGGTATTATTTCTAAGTCCCCAAAATAAAGAGGAAAGGAGGTGGTACTTTAACAAATTGGGATTTATTTGACAATGATGAATATGAAAACATATGACACAAACAAAAATAATTATAAACAGATAGTGCAGTAAGTAGGGCAAATTGAAGGCTGAAGGCCACATGTACTAAATAGCCTGATAGGCGTAATCCCAAGTAGCTATACAAAGGATTAGATCAAATCTATTTACAATATTAATGGGCAGGGATAAGCCCATAATAACTTAAACATGAATATAAAAATAAATATAAGAGGAACGAACCTTCCCAAACATTAAATAGTCATAGCTACGCGAAATACCACTCAAACACTAAATTACTGTTGAAATATTGCAATCTTGTATCAACAAATTTGTGTAGATTAAATTCATTAAGTCAAGGACATACTGTAATTGTAATCATTAAGATCTATTGCAATACTTTCATAGCTACAATAAGCTATGGATATAGTCCATACGGTTTGTGAGACAGAGTGAAAAAAAAATACAATATGCTAATAATACAGAATAAGGAGGGTGAAGATCAAAGAAATGGACCAGCACTTGATTGACTTTAGCATGATAAAAAAACCAATAAGTGTTTCTGTCTATAATTCAAGCTCATATCTCCCAAGTCAGAGTCCAGCTAGTAACCTCTTACTTACTTGCAAAAATAATCCACATTGGAATAAGTACTTCTTTGTGTGATCCACAAAGCGTGAACAAACCAGCTCACTTGCATCTAGGAAAAGTGCAAGGAATGAAATAACCTGTAAAACCAGAAAGAAAGAAAAAGTAGAGTTCCAGAATTTCAAGAAAAACAATATTTTATGCAACCTTGACCCAAGTTAGAGATAAAAATAATATAAGTGTTGTAATATGTATGTTAATAAAAATAAATGATATAATACTCAGGTGTAAATAGTGTGTGGGACACTTATTTATATATATATATATATATTAATTTGGTTTAAATTAATTCATTAAAAAATGCTGAGAGACCCCAGATAAAAATTTAAAAAACAATGTTTTGGACAAGCAAAAATATATAATCTTGATTGCAATCGTCTTTCTAGGTCAAAGAGAAAATTTGAGTTAAAAATTCACGATCTGTTTTAGGAACAGATTTTCAATTACAGTATTTATATAAATGTACAAAGAAAAATATCAAAATTAAGTTCTTCTTTGCCATTTGTTTTATTCTTTAAACCTTAAACGTGTTAAACTTGCTCGCGACTACAACGTGGCTCCCAATGAGGCAGGCTAGCAGCGGTCATGCGCTACTAATGGCGTTCAAGATCATGGGCTCTTGGGAAGGTTAACTAAGTTTTGTAACAAATCTATTTTACACATCCCTTTTGACCAATTAATCAAGATATTCAGATCAGATCCAACATAATAAGATTTAAAAAAATTTATATTTATATTACATTATACAGTAACTAGCTGAGTGGTGCAACATCCTTCGGTCTCTCTCTATTGGCCACCCAGGCAAAATGTTCACAAAGGATAAGGGAGGAGGGACGAGGGAAGAATGCATCCCCTTACTCAAACATTATAGGAGTTAAGTAGTTTTAAAATTTCATATAAAATAAATTTATAAGAGGTTATAAGACCTGCAGTTGTATCAAGAAATACAAGGCATATTTCTAAAAGGTGTGTTGACATTTTGAAAGTTAAATTAGTTGTAAGCAGTTTGAGTTTACATCGGCAGCTTCCAGTTGAGTAAACTAACAGGGATCCTGATCCCTGGAAAAAAGTAGTTAGGATATTAGCTTGGTTGGTACTCTGCCCTATGAAATATATTTGAGCTTAACAATATTTTAAGAAATATTAAATGAATATAACATTTAAATCGTAAAAGTACTAGAGTTCGACACTTCCAAGAACCTTATTGTCAATAATTTTGGGATATCAAAAGTTAAATTTTAAAATAAAATTCAAACAGGTATGATTTTTTTGACAGGCTTGAAATGGTAGAGCTTATACTTTAAGGAGAAATATGTTAATGGATATTCAGTTTTCTAGGCCAAACAAGTTAAATATATTATGACAAGTAAATAATTAATGTGATTATGCAACTGAAAAACTGATTTAAAATAAACAAATGTTAATTGTTTGCAAATAATCTAATTGGAATTATCCTTTGTTAAATTTATTGATTAGAGAAATTGTTAGAATAAGTTGTTTTTTGTATTCTAAACTTGGTGGCACCATCTAGCAATGCACACTGTAAATGGCAAGAAAAAGACAAAATAGATATAGCTAAGTGCTCAGTCTATGTGTTTAATGTAAAGTGTAAACATCGTACATAATTATGTTAAAGCGTGTATTTTTTGTCTTTGTGAAAATACATCTGCATTATGTTTGATTATGTGTAATACCTAGGCTATCTAATGCATAACTACCAACAGGTTATGGGCCCAGATATTACAAATTAGATAGCATAGACGAATAGATCTTACTAACACAAGTCAGAAACACGCGTGGGGAATTAATTAGTGTCGATATGCCATCTTGTCTTTTTGGTTTTCATTTTGTGCCCAGACGGAAGACAAAGAAAAATGAATGAAGAATCCATGACAAGATTTATGAAGAAACTTGATGGAACGAATCTTCAATTATGGAAATTTCAGATGGTTTTGTTGCTAATTTCATAAGACACCATAGAAGATATGGAATGGAAAGAAAACATGCCTTTTGCACATAAGAATCTTTGGATCGGATACCTATGTTCATTTACCAAATCAATGATGAATGAAATTAGACTAAAAGGCAAAGAAAGTAATTTTAGTTGGCTACCAGTTGAGTTAACAAACTACCGTTTATATGATTCTGAAACAAAGAGAACAATCCAATCCAGAAATGTCACATTCAATGAAAAGCCAAAACAACAAAAAGACTCCTCACCTGCAGCTGAGTTCCAAATTACCTTAAACCGAGGTAGAGGATAGTGAAGGCGATGAAGTTTTTCATGAAGCAGAGGAGCAGGGTCAAGAAAACCTGCCACAAGCAAACAAATACGCAACTCATCCATACTAAGACGCAGTACGTACAATAATACATCTTCTAGACCAGAACATAATCAGAAAACCAGCTCGATACAAGGTTAATATGGTAGAATGTGAGGAACCCTTTACTATACAAGAAGCTATGGCAACTCCAGAAGTAGATCACTGGAAAAGAGCTATACAAGAGGAACTCGAGCCACATGAGATCAACGGCATATGGAGTATGGTGCCAGCACATAATCACCTTGAACCTATAGACTCCAAGTGGGTGTTCAAGACTAAATAGTATACAGCTGGAAAGATACAAAGCTCACCTGTGTGCACGAGATTTTCTCCAACAACCCTGTCGTGACTATTTTGAGAAATTCACACCAGTAGTGAGATACGAGTCAATTCGTGTGTTTCTAGCCATAACAACTCATGAAGATCTTGACATAGTGCAGTTTAATTTGAAAAGTGCATTACCTTATGGAAAGTTAGATACGGACGTGTATATGAGGATATCTGAAGGTGTGATTGTGAAGGACGAGCAATGCCCTGTTATGTGTAAACCTGTAAAGGCATTGTACTGGTTAAAACAAGTACTAGGGTGATGGAATAGCGAGTTCAAAACATTATGGATGGTTGGGAAGGTCGTGGGTGGAACTTGAAGCGCAACCACCTCCACGTGGTGAATTCTGGGTTGTTTCAGTAATTTATTTACAAAACAAGCGAAGAGCTGCACGTACGATCCAACCATGTAGAGTATATTTCTTTGTTGTATTTGTCTCATTATTATGTAGTTAAAAATAAACAATTCCATGATAATAGATGTTCATAAACGTAATGGTAAGAGCATGAAAAATAATGGAAAATGATTTTAATTTGTTTGAGAGAGAGAGAGAATTATTTCAATGTGTGTGTAAGTAGACATATTTGGTGAGATCCTACCTGCTGCTGAAGATCCTGTGAAACAGTAACCCAAGTGGGCCTACCCGGGGTTGTGATGGGATGATCTTGGTAGATTATGGTCAGACACACAGTTACAGAGGTTAGGATAAGTACGGGGTTATTTTATTTAACCAAAGAAAGTGAAAAACACGAAAAGAGACCAAGATGTTGAGCCGCAGTGGTGACACATGACAAACTTTGAGAAAAACACTTTTCAGACTAAAGAATAAACGAGCACAAAAACAAAATGTACATGTGCAAAATGTACCACTCTTACAAAAATAGATTAATAAAAAGAGCAGTAGACAGAAAAATGTGATAGTTATGTAAAATAATAATGAATTAAAATAGAAGAAATATGTAATTATGTAAACAATAATTAAATTTATATTAAAATAATAAAATATAAAAGAATAAAGATTAA
>CABFVX010001828.1:128900-140471 GCA_902151425.1 Timema shepardi | reverse complement strand
ATTTTCCTACAATCATTTAAAAAAAAGTAAATATAAAGCTATAACCTCAACAAACATCGCGACCCCCAGGTTGGAAACTGCTGACCCAGGCACGATGATGTCCCTAACTCACCAGTAAGGGCCGCGGACCCTAGCTTAGACCCGACCCTAGGTCTGTCCAGGATCACCAACCTCAGGTTGTTCTTGACGTGCAGAGCAGAGGTCTCGTGTTTCTTTATCCTCTCGCTCAGATGGTTCAGGTCTACCATACCTGACCTGGTCCAGCTGTACTCCCCACCGAACAGGACGCAGGGGAAACAGAACAGCGCGTGCCTAACGTCGCAACCGCACAGCCATTTGTACCGGGTGTAAGTATCCAAATTGAACTTCCTGGTGAACTGACGAGTCCTCGTCTTGGCCAACTGCGTCAGGTTTATGTGCGGCGTAGGTCTGCCCAACTTTTTGATCGCCAGTTTCTCTTCTAAGGTATGGAAAGAGAATTGTTTACATAACAACCGGTCTATAGAATTCATTATTTTTCGGCGATCAACTCTACGGTTTTTATATATACTCAGTACTCCCCAGCCGTTTCCCCAACGCGCCGAGAGATTTACAAGTAACGTTCACAACAGTTTATTCCGCTCTTGTTCTGTTGCTCTTGGGTCGGACAGTCGCGTCACCGCTGTGAGTCAGTAGTGCGCATGCGTCGAACGTTCATTGAACCATCGGTGGACGAAGTCGACTATTGTATTAGGGGTGTACAAGATAACTAACTACAACGCAACTCGCACAATAATTATTATTTAAACATGGATTCTATAAACTACAATACATCCTACAAACCACATTCCACAAATTGTATCACAATCTACGCTACAGTCTACAGACAAGATTACTTTCCACTAACTACACTACATTTTACAAGCTATAGCACATTATACAAACTAAGCTACATTCCACAAACTATACTAAATTCTACATTAATATATACTAATCTACAAATTACACATCATACAAACTACTACAATACTACAGTAACCCCATGGCTTCTTTGGTGCTGACTGACAGCCTTAAAAAGTCACCATACCAAATTACGTATCCTTACGCCGAACCAGATGATCTGTGTGTTTAGCATCTGTCACTTTTGACAGTCAAAATTTAGATATATACCTAAATGTTGACTGTTAGAAGTCAGCTGTGAGCTGTCAGTCAGCACCAAAGAAGCCATGAGGCTATTGTACACTACATTCCACATCATAAAACTACAATACATTATTTAAACTACACAATATTCCACAAACTTCACTGTAATCTACAAAATATACATTCTACAAATTACAACGCAATTTATCAATTACAATACTCGGTAGAGCATCACTCTTTTAACCCCACTTCTACTCAAATCTAACTCGCCACTTCTACTCGAATCTAACTCGCATCCCCAATCATCAAAACCTTTTCGAGGACGGGTGAATTTAATCTTGAACTCTTCGCAAGCAAATATCGCCCGTTTGTTCTGCCGCCAAAATCTAACGCTGCTCTCGGCTACACCGAATTATCTTGCAGCGTCCCCTATTCCCGTGCGTTCCGGCATGAACGATAAATCTTCGCTTGAACTTGGCTTCATACGACAAACTCCGCCTCGTGCCGTCCATGTTGTGTTCATCTCACTTCAAATCAACGGGGCTACCAACTCTATAGTCTCTAGTGATAGTAACGAACCTGAAATGGGTTGTATTATGTGCGGCAAAGATCCTAAAGATTCTAGAAAATATATATACAATAGAAGCCCCACAATGGCGTGTCGTGGAATGTTGCCAGGGAAAGCATACCTAATTAAAACTGTACCTGTGATGTGTTCTCGCCCACTTGAGCCCTATTTGGCCCATTATACATATATATGCTCTGCTATGCATGCCTCAAACGGGAAGGTATTTCTCTTGATACATGACTAATGAGTGTTCTACTTAGGAGTGTGAATAATCTACAGGTACAGTTTAAACTAATGCTGCTTACCCTGGCAACACTTCACAATACACCACTGAAGGCCAATATAGCGTGGTTCTCGGGGAGCATTGCTTCACCCCCGCGTTAATGCGTGGGGATGCAGAGAACGCAAAAAAAAAAATTGGAAAAAAAACAAGTGGCTTCATTACAAATATAGACTTTAGCATTCTTCACATGGTGATGTCAACCGTTTTTGAATATCTGTCATTAGCAAAGATGGCAAACTTCTTAAATGAAGAGAAAAAGTTGTAATTCTTTTCCAGGACACCCCTGACATATATTCAAGATTAAACTCTTATGTTTGTACTGAAGCAATATTTGATTTATTTTGACAAAAAAAGCCCTGGCCGTTTATCGCGTCCCCTCCATCCCTACCTGGGACCGCCCCTTTAGCGAGACATTGCCGCGCTGACGTCCAGCTCTAACGCAATATGGTTTAACTCTACGATGCGTTATTTCAAAATATAGTTCACGCCAAAATAAAGTCGAAAAATTTCAACGTCTTTTTTTTTCTTAACAAATCTATAGTTTAAATTTTATTAATAGAAAATAAAAGTGTGAAAATGTGAAATTAGCTCATTTTCAACGAATTAGCATATTTATTTAGCACCGCGTCTTACTACCCGTTCGGGTTATACGCTTTAAATACTAATTACTCTAATGGATTAGGAATTGGGAAGGTTGAATTAGAGGAAGTGAACCCGCATTTGCGTGGAGGGAGAGTGGAAAACCATTTAGGAAAAAAAAAGTTCACCCAACCGAGATTCGAACCTCAATCTCCCCGTCCTCAGCAGTCGATCTCAACACGACAAGCGCGTTAGCCAACTACGCCACTGAGGCGGGTAATTAGAATATTGTGGAGCTACTGTAAGAAACGACTAAAGTACGTATCCCTTCGGAAGAGTCTCTCTTTCAACACTTTGCATTCAAACAGGCCAAATAAAAATCCTTAATTTTATCACCTTTAATAATTGGAATTATATCTGCACTCCACCTACCCTGAAAAGTTAGCAGCTTTACCGTGAAGGATTAAACTATGACCCTTAGCTATACCATAGTGGAATAATGCAAGGTAAGTTTTGCTATACCGTGATGTTTCGTAGGAAGCCTTTACCTTGGAAGGTTTTTTATCCTACCAAAATACTACTTTACAGTAGGATTCTGGTACAAGATAAGACCTTCCCTAATGGGCGTCCTATCAAAAATTAGTTGATACATTAGAATTTAATCGTAAAGTACTTATAGGGTGCTCTTTAGCATGCTAAGGATAGTATAAAGAGCACGTCTCAATGCACGCGCACGCATGCGGATCCGGTTCTGGAGCGCAGATCCAAAATCAAGCAGTGTTTGATTTTCCGTGCTTGGAGCAAGACATGGGCTCCTCTTCTGCACTGTTGTCCTGTGGTGTTGTAATAGTTTGGTGTACTGTATTTTAATTCAAGTATGGCTCTGCGGTGGGGTGATGCTCTAATACCAAAGGTGAAATGGAAGAGGACGCGAGAGAAAAAAAAGTTTTATGCAGTTTTTTTAATGGCAAAACATATTTTTTTGGCTAAAATGCATAAGGGTGGATGTCTATCCACTCGAATGTAGGTACATTTCCTCTAAATTCGACTCCATTAGCGTAATCGGAACGCCTGTACTGGTGTGTAAAAACAACAACAGATATACGCGCCTTGAGCCGCTACGTTTTGCCAGCCAGCCCTTTTCTTGAAGCGACTGTATCATCCTTTGCTGGCGTTGAACGTCTCGTCTTTCCCCGCGTCGCTCCTTGATCGCCTCAAAGACGGACAGAGCCTTCGCCGTGATCTCCACTTGGTCCTGAGGCCTGTGGACCGTTGGCGTCTGTTGATTGACCCACTCGATCAAAACCTTCTCGACCTCAAGGATCAACCCTTCCCTCCTCCTCACGACGGTAGACTGCATTGGAACAGCGCTCTTCACCTGCTCCAGGAACTTCTCTCTGTCCTTCAGGATGCTGCTAACGCTCGAATGGGACATTCCGAACGCGGTCGCCAGTTGGCTCACTTTCATCCCGGAGTCGTGGAGGTTCAACATTTTATGTTTCACTTCTAACGTTATGGCTTTTCTCGGCCTTTTAGACGGGACGACGGTATTCCTCGCGTCGCTTTTCCTCTTCGAAGACATTTATTCGAAATGGCAGGATTTTGAGGAATGATAAAGAGGTGAAAACGTTTTCTTTTGGAGCGCAGACCGCATAGAGACTGGTTTTCAGTCGTTGGCTGACTCGGCGATAGCTGTTGCGTCACACAAGGTCGTAACTCGTGGTGCGTTCGCAAGAGCGAGTTTGGTCGTTAGAGGGAGGGTGCTTACAACATGTTGGGAGGGCAAGGGGTCCTTGTGTAGGCTTACAGCTTACACTTCATTCCACAACACATACCAAAACATACTACACAATTCATCCTACAATCCACAAATACTACATTACATTCCATAATATACTACACAATATATCCTACATTCCACAATATAATACTCAAGATATCCTACATTTCATAGAATATTACTCTACAATCCACAATTTACTACTCAATATATCCTACATTCCACAGCATATTACTTTACATTCCATAATATAAGGTAGACAGAAAGGCGAATCAAATCTATTTTTCTTCAGTGACAAAAAAAGTTAACAAAGACAAGTGTCATTAGCAAGTTGTATTAGTATATCTTAATCTAATCACCTTTAGTTAGGAATTTATCCAATAAAATAATAATACATAAGTTTCTATTTCCACAGTGAAATAATCAAGAGATGGAAACTACCCGATTCGCTCCAAAATTGGGGGCGAAGCGAATCACGAGTTAAATGTTAAACGCACACTCTTTCAAATAGACTTTAAATACTTTAAACATTAGAGATGGTTTTTGTTATGTAGTATCATATAGCAAAATATGTATGTAAATATGTACTATTATTATTATTATTATTATTATTATTATTATTATCAGCACCACGTCTTACTACCCGTTCGGGTTATACGCACTTACGCTAATGTGTAATGGTAGGGTGATTGTGAGATGAAATGAAGGACCTACAGTTTAACGTGGAATCCGAACCACGGTGGAGACCTGGAATTCTTCACATTCACAAGATGTCTTGTCAGAGGTGAAGGAAGGGTTTGGTAATCAGATAAATTTGTGCCGGGACCGAGGATTGAACCCCGGCCGCCAGCACAAATATGTAGTAAAATGGGGTTAAATGAATAGATTTAAAAAAATATACAACATTATAGTGATAAAACAACTATTTTATCAAGGAAGTAACATTTACCCTGTTTACAACGAAATTGGTACAAATATTTTAGTATTTGTACTTTGCTGCACAATAAAGTATCCCCATGTCTTCTTTAGTGCTGACTGACAGCTGACGGCTTTGAAAAGTTATCAGACCAACTTATGTATCCCTATGCCGAACCATATGATCTGAAAAAACATGTGTTTAGCAGTTGTCACTTTTTACAGTCAAAATTTAGGTATATACCTAAATGTTGACTGTCAGAAATCAGCTGTGAGCTGTCAGTCAGCACCAAAGAATTCATGGGGCTAATGTACATATTATTATATACATTTCAATGTTTTCTGGGGTCATTGCTTGCCGCTTGTCAGACAGTTATACTTGTAGGTTGAAAATGACCTTACCACATAACAGAATGTCACGGCTTATTTTAACAGATACATTTTTTGGGGGAGAAATGTCCCCTGGGGGTTTTACATAATTTTATTTAAGAACATAGCTTACACTGACAAAGGTTGAATATCTTAAATTTCTTTTTAACATTGGCTGCATCTTAGTAGAAAGAGACTTTGACCATTTTTTCCTTGCACAGAACTTAGATTTTAAATTTTGTGTTTTCCATTATACTCATTGATTGTTTTGATGAAAGTTCAGTCGTTTGATACTCTCAGCCAGCCGAACTTTCTCCTGATATATGCGGCTAGACAGGTAACTTGGGTCACTGAATGTATTTCGAGAGTCACGCACAGATATCGCACACTGTTCTTAAATCAGTATTTTTATCTTTTTGCAAAATTCTTAGAAAATCCATCCCAGGGCTCATTTTGAGCAGTTTATTGTTGGGGAGGTGGGGGCATATACCTAGAAGAAAAAACCCTTAACTACCTGAACTGAATTTTACGCTTTACAATAGTTCATTGGAACATCCTTTCGGCTGTAATATGACTAATATTCAAACAAACAATATTTAAAAATACAACAGTTTGCAATAGTAGACAAATATAGTCGAAAATCACAAAACATGTAGTTTTATGTAAAATCGTGTGAAATATGTAAAAATTTCAAAATATGTAAAATGAACTAATCTAATACAATAACCCTGATATAGTGATTTGTAGAAATTTCTATTTTCTGAGCATCTAAATGGCGAGGAATAGAATAACTCTTGTATTTACATGGGACTCCCAGATCTATTATTTAGATAAAATAGTTTATTCAACACACATTTCGCAAATAAAATTAAAATGTCCCTTTTTACCCCTTTTGTCAGCACAGTCCTCGTGGTACCACATTGTAAAAGTCTTTAACAATTTTTTCCTGCATGCCATTGATTTTTGCTCTAGATGAACCTTCTGATGTCCTTATAATTATGGTTATGTTTTTGTTTCGAAGTATGAATCTGTGCAACCAGGACTATCCTGCAGTCTTACTCTGGATTCACATGCTCACCGAAAAACAAGTGCAGAACAAGAAACGGGGTCACGTGACGAGCTCTAAGCCAATCACAAGATTTCCGCTTCATCGGCGCGACCTGTTCTGCTAAAGTTCAACTCATCCCTACTTTGTCCGCTGTGCTTAAGATCTTCGGCACTGGAAAACCAATCAAATCTCAAAACCAATAATTTCGACTCAGTGCGCATGCGCTGTACAGCCAGAAGCAAGCAGACAACTTCGTTGGCCTTTCTGAGAAGATGTGAAGAAACCCGTTAGTGGAAAGCGTGTGTATTGATATAGTGGATTGTGCCCCACATAGCATTATGCTTTGAAAACATATATTGGAAGAATGATTTAAGATTTATTTCTATCCATTAAAAAATAAAACATGTTGATAATCAGCTGTTTTAAATTTGCGCTGCAATACATCAAGGGTCAACATACAGCGTGTGATTATTATTATTAGCACCGCGTCTTACTACCCGTTCAGGTTATACACAATTACGCTAATGTGTAATGGTAGGGTGATTGTGAGATGAAATGGAGGACCTACAGTTTAACGTGGAATCCGAACCACGGTGGAGGCCTGGCATTCCCCACATTCACAAGATGTCTTGTCAGAGGTGAAGGAAGGGTTTGGTAATCAGATAAATTTATGCTGGGACCGGGGATTGAACCCCGGCCGCCAGCATAGAAGTATGACACCTTACCCCTAGACTACAGCGTGTGAATTGCTGAGTCACTCAGGCAGAGTCTGTTCTCTAATTTTAGCGAACGTGTGAATCAAGTTTTAACCTCTCTAATGAAACTGTGTTTTAAATTATGGCGTATACCATGATCAAATGCATGCTGGCGTCCGCTCTTCGGCGTGATACCGAATCCACGATTAGCGAGATCAGCAAACTTTTTCTCGGCCGCCACATGTCCATGACAGGCTGTCCACCACGATGTTTAATACAGTTTCCGGTGGAAGCAACGCACATTCAGCAGCTCAACGTAGAGTAATCTCGCGAGACCTTACGTTCCGCACAGCCTCATTCGCTCTTTCTTGGGACCACGACCCACTAGACGACTTACGATCATAAGTGTGAACCATCTGAGGAACGAAAAAGCAAGCAGTTTTAATATAATATCGTTAAAACGGCGAAAAACTTAATCAGGGTGTCCAGCTAAACTATATTTTAAAATTCCCTAACTTTTCCAGGTTTTCCAGAGTCAATTTCCAACTTTACCAGCCATTACAGTATATATTATATACATTATTTTTATGAAGATCGCAATTTAATGCACATCCTGAAATTCTGTCACTCAATTAATTTTAATTAATTAATTAATTTAGCACCGCGTCTTACTACCCGTTCGGGTTATACGCTTTTAAGTACTAATTACTCTAATAGATTAGGAATTGGGAAGGTTGAATTAGAGGAAGTGAACGCGTATTTACGTGGAGGGAGAGTGGAAAACCATTTAGGAAAAACCACCCCCAGTTCGCCCGACCGAGATTCGAACCTCGATCTCCCCGTCCTAGCGGTAGAGCTCTTCACGATTAGCGCGTTAGCCAACTACGCCACTGAGGAGGGTCACTCAATTAAGGAACTATTCTTAAAGCGATGGGCTTTTGGCCGTTGGGTAGTGCGATCTAAATTAGATTTCATTCAGATCATATTGATATATTAAAAGATCACCTTACACCAGTTCAGTTTAAAATTGTTGTGAGATCCATTCCTTTTTAGTTTATTCTTCCTATAACGTAATCGAATTCACGCGCATTAGCATAATCATGATTAAGCTTTGGCCGAAAACGTGCAATAGAGGGGTGAACAGATGACACGAGAATCACATGTTGACTTTAAGAATTGAAATTATTATACTCAACAGAGACAAAATTGTGTTAATTTAGGCTTATATTAGCAGTGCGTATTAATTGGAATAAAAATGCAGTATTGATTATTGTAAATAAAAATTGCGTAATTTTGAGTGATTATGTGAAAATTCTAGAAATTCGATCAAATTTCCTGACTTTTCCCTGTTTTCCAGGTCGCTAGACACCCTTGTTAATGAACCGAATCACCTCGAAAAAGGAAGTTCGATTAGCCCCAGATAGTACTTCATAAACTATACTCATTTTCTCAAAACTATCACAATTATATTGTTTAAACTACTTACTAAACTCATTTAGTACACTACACACTGTAAAAAGCAGTCAACTTACATACATTTCAATATACCCTTCGTTAAAAGTTCGCAAAAATGCGCTCGTATTTATACATGAGCGGCAATAAATAGTCCTTCGTGCGCTCACTAAATTTTATCTTTGGATCGTCAGCCAGCGAAGTGATGAGCAATGGTTCGGTCGTGTTTTGTTTTCAGTTGTTGGAGTGTGAGTGGCACTGTTGTAACGCCCACAATAAAATCGGTCGTTTACGTTCATTTTATACAGACGTTTCGTGACGCGCGACAAGCTTGACGCGCTTCATGGGCGTTTGTTTTTATACAAGCAGCATATGCCGCGCGTCACATAAAGGTGACAGGTAATAAAAAAACAGAGCCCAGGGTTGCCAGTCTCTTCTATCCTACCACTCTTGATGGATCCATGCGTTAATTTCCTATTAATAATCCACGGTTAAATAGAGACCAATTAACAAATCAAAATAAGGTGATAATATTTTGATCCAACTATAGTGATAATATTTTTAGATGTGCGAGTGACACTTCGCCTGTTTTCATTATTTGAAATTTGGGGTGAGGTATAAAGAACACTTAACGAACACTTTTCGTCAAACGCTATAAAATTCAACCAATATTTATTGATTCATATTATTTTAAAAACTGTAACAATTAAGAATATTGAAAATTTAGTTGCAGAACAAATAAAGTGGTAGACAATAAATAGCCAACTTCAAATAAGAAACACACTACTGCTATAGAAGTACCGAGATACGCTGATGTTCCCAACACACGTGGCGCGGAAGTTGGCTGCCTTGCAGTCTCGCCAGCAAGGCGACACAGAAATTGACGCCCGTATAAAATGCTCTATTGAATATAATGTATCTTGAATCGTCGCGCGTCATTTTCGACGTGGCGTTTTCTAGATTCCGACGACATGAATGACGCGCGGCACTCGATGTCTCGTGTGTACAGTATTTGGAGAACGCGCGTCACGAAACGTCTGTATAAAAGGACCCTTAAAAATAGAAATACCTGAAAACAATCTCAAAGTTTAGTCTGATCCGATTCTCCTCGGTCCACCTCACTACAATACGTTTCGCAATATATTACACGATATACCCTCCCTACATTCTACAACATACTACAGTATATTCTGAAAAATGCTATACAATATATCCTACATTCCACAATACTCTACAACTATAGCCTACATTCCACAGTTAACAGTAATCTTGGCAACCATTTCACACTTGTAAACCCTTCCCCCCCTCTTTCCAATATTTTGTTGCACCATGTCTTACTATCAATTCGGGTTATAGGCTTATGTACTAATTATTACGACAGTGGGTTAGAGAGGAGGAGTGTTAAATTTATAGGAAGTGTACCCGAATGTGTGTGGAGAGAGAGAGTGTGAGAAACCATTTAGGGAAAACCATCCGTGGTACGCCCAACTGGAATCGAACACCAATCTCCGCTTAATCGGTAGTCTAGTCTATTGCGAGAGTAGTGTCTTAGACCATGCGGTCACCGTAGCGGGTTCCCCAAACATAAAACGCTCCTGCTCTCTGTACTGAAATAATGATGGCAGCTATCACAAAATAATCAGTTAGTACAAAATATATGACCTGCATTCAAATAATAATAATAATAATAATAATAGCTTTACCCGCTTCGATGGTCAAATGGTTCAAGGTGCCACGCTCACAATAGACTAGACTGCCGATGACAGGGATATCATGGTTCAAACCCCTGTGTACTGAGGGTGATTTTCCTTGAGAGTTTCCCACTTTGTCTCCCCACGCAAATTTGGGTACAATTACGCTAAATTCAACCTTCTTCAACCCTAGCACATTAGCGTAAATAGTAAATAAGAGTATAATCCGAATGGGTAGTGAGACGCGGCGCTAAAAATAATAAAATCGTGTTCCATCTTTGTTTTGGGAATAGTTGATGTAATAAAAAACTAATAAATTATTTTTATAAAAGGTTTATGCTTGTAAAATTCGTAACTAAGGATAGTACTCTTGAATCTTCAAGATTTGAATATTTGACAAAATATCAGATTAAAGATTTGATTATTTTTCTTTTGAATTTGATTTTTTTAATCTTTTAACATTGCCTATTGTTAATTTAGCCAAATATAACAAACTTAACAATTAAACCCCAGACCATTAATTTGTCCCTTAATTGGACATAAGAATGTTTAAAACTTATACATAGGAACATGACCCTCGAATCTTCGAATCCCTTGAATCCTTCAGGATATTCGAGGATTCGAGAACACTCAAGTGAAATTTGTTTTTGAGCTATAATACTGAATATTATAATTATAGGATTAACTTAACATCCAAGCCCCAGGCCAGTAATTTAACACTTGACTGAATGTATAAATGTTATAATGAATATATTATAAGAAAGAATGTTAACATTTAGTTAATATTTTAGCATTTTAGAAGTAATTTACACGCATCTGCATGGAAGGAGAGTGGAAAACCACTTACTAAAAAAACACCCTTAGTAGACCCGACCAGTATTCGAACCCCGATCTCATCATCAGTAGGCCAGTTTAACACGAAAGTCAGACCATTCGGCCACTGAAGCGGGTATTTGTAAGTAAAATGATGGATTTTAACCAAAGGCGTAGAAAGCTAATTTTTCTAGAAGGGGATCCGATAGAAAATGTTACTACACATTTAGGCAGTAAAAGTGTTTACATGGGCTCC
>CABFVX010001828.1:107775-128852 GCA_902151425.1 Timema shepardi | reverse complement strand
GGGGGGGGGGGGGGCGGTCCCTCAAATTCCTGAAGGGATCTGATCCCCCGATTCCCTGTTCTACACCTTTGATTCGACCTGTCTCTAACTAAAACATTAATGTATTCAATGTAGTCTAAAATGATGATGATTGATCAAAAACAGCGTCCAAAATAGTTATTAATAGCCGGCGTTGCCTGGAGTAGCCACGCAATGCATTGCGTGGCTACCCCGGGTAAACCCTTTTCTTAACTTCAAACAGACAGAAAAAAACCTTTTATTTCTTCCAATCCAGTTTCTAGTAAATTTAAAAAAAATCTAGTCAAAATTTTGAAAATTCCAGCTTCAAGGTGCACATGTTTGTGCGCATGCCCTACTAATTTTAGAATGTCAACCATCTACGTGTGGTAGATATCGCGAATGCTCATGACAGACGGACAAACAAACCCTTTAATTTATTAGTAAACATAATATTTAACTCACCCAAATCAGTTTTAAAATGATCTTCCATCGGAGCTGAGGAAGAAGACCAGTCCATTTGAAATAGCTCCGGTGAATTATTCTCATCTTTGCCAATTTTGATGACCGGTTTCTACGAGAAAACCACATTAAAATGGCATTAGCCGTGATTGTATTTATAATTTGCAAAATTATTATGCTCTAGAACAAACCATTGTTCAATGGTGGTGGAATATGGGGAAAGGGAGGAAATTGTCTTCCCACGGAAGAATCCCCCTGCCCCCTTTACACTTTAAATAGATATGGCACGCTCTAGATCTATTTAACTACCCTCTGATATTCTCGAATATTATACAATTAAAAAACCAACTCCAAATAATAACGTTTAGAGGTAGGCGTCATATTTTCAAAAATTTACCGGGAGAGGCCCACTTCAAAATATAACTTCTAAAGGCATCTAGTTAAAAAAAACATTCCAGGTGAGGACCACCTTATGCCTCGGCCACACAGAGCTGTGTACTCCATGTATGATATTGTTCACTATCTTAACTCCATAGGGTGGCCACTCTTGTAGGACTTTACATTTTATAAGGTGGATTATTTAAAAAATAATGGACCTAATTACATTTGATTGAATTTGATATAAAATTTATTAATTTACATTCTGCAATAGAATGTTCTAAGTGTAACATCCCGCTTCGAATCTTTTAGTTCGTGGCACCAACGCTGCGAGCGCTAGCAATGTAGTTCTACTTGCCAACATTAATGTGGCGTTTCTAAACTTATCCATTTTCTATGGCTTCGTCTCGGTGTTTAATTCTCGGCTATATTTTTAAGTGCCGCTGACGACGGACATGCGCAGTAGACCCGGACGTGGTATCCACTATCCAGCCACGTTCAACAGCATTAATAGTAAGTAGTGTGTAGTGATGGGCACAATCGAGTAATTTTTAGCGAATCATCTACTCGAATCGTCCCGTGGCAATCGGTTGGACAACATTACTCGGGAGTCTTGTAATGGGATTCGATACTAATAATATGTCCATAATCTCTTCCTGTAAGAGGTAATCGACACTGACAGTGACCTCCACCCCCTTATTTTCAGGTTTCAATTTGCACGTAGTCATTATGAAAGTATGCGTTTTAAGAAGTGTCTCACAAAACAAATATAATTGTTTTGAGCTCTTTTTAATCAAATAAATTTTTCTTTATAAATTCATGTTTAAAAAAATATAATAATTGTACCCTTTTAAAAGTGAAAACAGTTTTTTTATTTTTTTAACTTACTCTAATTAGTTTCAATTCATAAATGATCGTATTTTACTAAGGATAAATTATAATCAAAATAATTAAGAAATACAATAATTAGTTTCGTTATATGCGATTGTGGAAATAAGACTGCCGAGGTGCCGAGTAAAAAAAAAATCGAGTTACTTTCGAGTACTTTTAAAAAGAATCGGAAATGTGATACGCTTAGTTAGAATGCTTTTCAATTGTGTACCTTACATCTACGAGTATTTTGTATTGAGAATGCATGTGCAACATTTAAACCATAAAGGGTTATTTTTGCTTAGCAGCAGAAACTGTTGGTGAAAAATAAGCTCTAAAGGAATATGCCTTTTAAATAGAAATAGCACGGTAAACAGTCCAGGCAATAAGGTCGATTCTCACTTAGCTGGTAAGAAAAGAGAAAATAAAAGAATAACAAGGTCCGTATAAAGTTACTCGAGTAATCTCGGAAGAATCGAGTACTCCCGATTACACAGCACAATCGAGTCACTCGATTATTTTACTCGATTGTGCCCAACACTACTAGTGTGTGTAAAGTAAGAATATGACGTTTCTGGAACATTTAAATGGAGAGGCAAGGAAGATCTAATGCCTGTATAACAAAACCAATTAAGAATACCGGAACCCGAACATACGTGATGATGAAATTCACGAAATTCTGTTCTTTTAGTGTCCACTTCGTGTACCCACTTTATTTCACGTTTATTACACAATGAAAGTAACAACAAAGCCTCATCGTCACTGTCATCACTCTCCCAGGGCAAACTACCTGCCAACATCTAGGACAAGACTGAAGAGTCTCGTACAAATCGTAGCTTCCAATGTGGCCGCTTGGTGTAGCGAACATAGCGAACCTAGCGAACCTAGCGTACATATAGTATATTCACTACCCGAGATTACTTGGATGACAGCTCAAAAAGTTACTAGAAATAGTCCCTAATACATCCCTGCGCCAACAGCCGACATATTTCACTTTGTACAGCTGTAATTAAAACATTATTATGGTAATGTATGAATGTGATAGTTAACCAAAGTAATTTAGGCCAATATTATTTATATCTATTTGAGGTCGGATACAAAGCTTATTTAACGTTCTATTCCACTTTTTTTTTTATTCATATCACTTTCACAAAAAGTCAAATAAATATGTCTTCAAAATGTCGACCATCGAATCTAAACCATGTGATTGAAACAAGTTATTTACAATGGGGCACGAAAACTATTGATACAATTATTGAATCAGTTAAATATTTCAAAATACGATAAAATAATCATAAGTAATTTATTTTATATAAAAAGGACAAGTATTTTCTCTTTTCCAAGTGAATACGATGCCTGTATTAAAAAGTATTAATGTATGCACTATATTTTACAGACATTGTCGATAACATTATTAAATAGGTTTAGAATAAATATTATTTCGGATTGGATAAAAATAAATTATTAAAAGTAATGAAATATTGTAAGAAAACTTAAGTTTACGTTATTTTAAATGTAAAATATAACACGTAATTAAAAACTTATAATGTATAATAAAACAGTGATCTTTTACAAGTGTAGGCAACCAAAAACATAAAAAATATGATTTTTCAACGGTCATTCAGGTAAAAAGCTATGGTGAACAGACTTTGGCATACGCAGCGTAGCGCTCTGTGTGGGCCCATCATTCTATTAAGGTGGGAGTGTAGGAGACGCGAGAAAAGGTCAGTGTATTTTAGAAGTTTTTTTATAGATTTTTTTTTGCCAAAATAGTGTTCCAGTAGAAACATAAGAGTTTAATTTTCTTCACATGGTGATACCAACAGTTGTTGAATATCTGTCATGAACATCGCGCATTAGATGACAAACATTTTAAATGAAGAGAAAAAGTTGTCATTAAATTCCAGGACAACCTTGATAGATATTAAAGAAATAATGATATCACCACGTGAAGAAAATTAAACTTTATGTTTCTACTGAAGAAATGTTTTAGTCATTTTGTCCAACAATTTTTTTGCCATTATTAATATTATTAAGTGTTTTGTCTTACGGCAGGTCCATTTCTTTTGTCAGTGAATTTAGAACGCCAACGCTCCCTTTCCTCCGTTTCCTCCTTCAGCTCCCAGAATTATCTTCTTTCTTTAAGTCATACAATATATGAATCCGCCTCCTTCTTAAGCTCCTCTTGCCCTCAACCTTTCCTTCTATGACGTCATGCAGAAAACCTTTTCTCACGTCCCCTAAACTCTCATCTTAACAGCTAAGGGCATCCAATGTCTAAAACTTATAGGCAAGAATTCCTGACCCTAGGGTATGGGGGTAACAAGCCCTTTAATTATTATTTTTTTCTAGTTACCCTCACAACTCCCTCACACACACACACACACACACAAAATTAATAAGGTTCCACGCAAATTCAATGTTGTCTGTGTGAACTGTGTAAACACCAATGTTTAAATTGTTAATAAATATACATGTAATGAATTATTAACTTTAAAACTAATATTGGTTCATATCCCAAGAATACTGTGTTTTAAGTAATTCTTCTTCCAAAAGGTTCTACTAAGCACAATAGGAAACCCCTGGACTTGCTACTTGAAAAACGCAAGGCAAGCTAGGAGGGCTCTAATGGCCTTGCCCAATGCCAAGATGGTTGCAACACATTCCTTTCCACTCTCCCATAAGTAATTGGCCAATGAGCTTGGGTTTTTACACCCCAGGTCATGCTGTTCCTGTGAAGTAAGCTAAGCATTGTGCCAACTATTGAGAAAAAGATTCGAGATCACAATGTTTATTTATTAAGCTAATTTAGTATAGTTTAAGTAAAATTATATAAAAATAATTGTAAAATAATAGTATACATAACAAGCTTTAAATTATACAATACTTAAATACATTGAGTTATGTTTAGGTATTCTAGTCACATGTATCATCATGTATCTGGCAAACACATTTAACGCCGGGCTATATAGTAAGGGCTGTCCCAGTTCTTTGAAGCTAACGCTGCCGCCTTGGTTCCGCTAGTTAGAGGGGGGAGCACCGTCGTGACGTCACCGGCCAGACACAGCGCGGCACCTGCCAAATCACCACGTCGCGTTAATACAGTGTTATTCCAATGCGTGATGTTTACTGATTTCGAATTGAAATTGGCTTTCCTTAGAGAAGAAAGGCCTACTGTTAGACGTAGGCCTACTCGTTTAGCTGCTTTGGAAAGAAGTGAAAATTTAAGCCCTAAAAAACCAAGCGTTGAAATAAATGAAATTGTTCCGAGTTATTCCACCTTTGAAGAAGATAAAATTGTTAAGTGTGATAAATGTGTAAACTACGAACAATTGCTCGACGAAACTAAAACACCGAGGAAAACTGTAGATGCCTTAAAAATCCAGTTGAACGTATTTAAGAAGGAGAAACAATTTTTTTTAAACATATGCTCGAAAATCTAAAAGACTTTCTAAACAAATTTGTAAGCATGTTAGTGTAACAAAATCACTAAAGCGACAATTGTGCTTAATTAAACGTAAATATGAAGAAAACTGCCGTTTAACTGTTTCGCAAAACTGTTAACACCCACACAACTCAAATCATTGGCCTGTAAGGGTAAAATGATTCGATGGACAAGTGAAGACATTTCACGCTCCGTTATGATAAAGAGCCCTATCTCGTAAAGCGTATGATTTTTGGAGAGAAAAAACTTGGATTCCTTTTGCCTTCCTCATCAACTTTATGTAGGTGGTGTGCTATGTTTACCTGTTTTCCTGGTATTCTTAACAATGTACTGGCGCTGGTTTCAAAATGCTGTCAAGATTTACCTACAACAGATAAACTTTGTNCTCCAAAGTTCAAGTTGTGCCAATTAGAGGACTATCAGCTATATGGAAACAACCAGTGTATTTTGATTTCGACAAGACTATGAACGAATTATTGCTTTTCTTGATTATTAACACTGTAGAATCTTCAGGAATCAAAGTATGTGCCATTGTTTCTGATTTAGGAGGCTGTGGAACACTGTGGAAGGAGCTCAAAATAACCACAAAAACACACATTTTATCAATCCTGCTGACTGCGATAGAAAAGTGTGGGTTTTTGCTGACATGCCTCACTACATCAAACTTTTGAGAAACCACTCTCTGGACGAAGGACTTGTTTTAGAAGATAATACAGAGATCAATGCGGATATTTTGACTGATGTTTTACAGAGGGACACAGGTGAAGTTAAACTGTGCCACAAACTTGATCCTTCTTTATATTATTATTATTATTATTATTATTACTATACCAACAGTAGTATATAAAGTGTCATGTATTAGTTTTGCTTGTATATGTAGGCAGCTTATGCAAGGAATATTATAGTATTATATTATTTTTTAATAAAAACATGTGATCAGTTTTTGTTCTAATAAGTATTGTTATATTGTGTACTTATTTTTCTGTGTTATTGTTATTATATTATGAACAATATTATTAGAAGCTCTTGTAAATAAGATTAGAATAATATCAATAGAGAATAAATATATCCTTTTTTAAATTAATGTATATTTAAAATTAATAAGTTTTTCAGTGAGTTCAACATATTCGTGTAATAACTGATATATTTATAGCATGTAGGCCTACTCAAATAGTATATAAAGTGTTATGTATTAGTTTTGTTTATGTATGTACATGTAGGCATCTTATATTAGGTCTATTATAGTATTATATAATTTTGTTAATAAAAATATGTAATTTGTTTTTGTTCTAATAAGTGTTGTTATATTGTTATATTATATACTTATTTTTCTGTGTTATTATTACTATTATTATATTATGAACAATATTATTAGAGGTTCTTGTAAATTTCAAGGTTTGGCTTGAATTAATTTTATTTACTACTCTGTATAGTGATTAATATCACTACTTTAAATATCATTGACGGACCAGTCTTTCTGATAAACCGCATTCAATCTAAAACCCGGCGCGCTAAAATAGCTCGTAACTAAACACGTCAAACTGAGCAAAGTATTTAAGCTACAGAGATGAGTCTTATATCTAAATAAAATTCAGTTCATGGCCATCATTTCGTACGCTTATACTACCCATCTATTTCAATTAGGAAAAACTTTTAAACAGAGTGAAAATGTGTCTGCTATAAGACCTTCATTATAGTTCTTTCATTAGAAAACAATTTTTTAAAAGCAAACCAATTGGAATATGGGAATTTTAATAATTTCCTCATGTCTTAAAAGGTTTTTATAACAAATTCTGAAAAAATGACTATGATTGTTCAAGTAGTTTACGAGAAAATGTGAGTTATGTTTTGGAACTTTCGAGCGTTCTTTGTGTGTCATTCGAGCTCCATCATGCCGGTGACGTCATGTCTTGATGAGAGAGGACCACCTCCAGAGCCTGGCTAACACGCTTGTCGTGTGTGAGCTCAACTGCTGAGGACGGGGAGATCGAGGTTCGAATCTCGGTCGGGTGAACTTTTTTTTTTCCTAAACAGTTTTCCACTCTCCCTCCACGCAAATGTGAGTTCACTTCCTCTAATTCTACCTTCCCAATTCCTAATCCATTAGAGTAATTAGTACTTAAAAAGCGTATAACCCGAACGGGTAGTAAGACGCGGTGCTAAATATTATTATTATTTAGTAGAAAGGGTCATGGAGTTTTAATAGTGTTCTTTTAGTTTTGGTTTTACATTAATGACTTAATAGTAATTGTGATTTTATATAATTATACATCAAAGAATCCCAAAAATCAGGAGTGTAATGACACTATTTCAAGATGATTTAGAAGGAAAAGGTAAAATAAAATATATTTTCATATAATTTACTTAATCAGTAGCGTACCCAGGCATTTACTTTGGGGTGAGGCATACAATCAAGGCTGTAGAAAGAATTACATTTTGATGGAGAGAGCGGGTTTGGGATTGCACAGCCTCCTAAGCCCTGAAGGCCGAGAATATTTATAAATATTAAATGCTTTTATAAATCATTTGGAGTAGTTTTATAGTAATTAAGAGATTTAAATAATGCAAATGGTATTGAAGCTATTATTTATGTTTTTTCAATTGTTAGTTTCGTGAGTAACGGTAAACCTTTTGAATATTAGGCTTAAGTCTGAAGCCTGGTCTTAAAATGTAGCATGTACATTTGACACATCTTCAATGCTAAATATTTTAGTTATACTTAATATTATTTAAATTTATACTAACAATATTTGTGTTGTTAGGGAAATAGGGTAGGGGGATCAAATACCCTGTTTGCCCCTCTTCCCCTTCGGTGGACCACTGCTTACAGCAAAAGATATGTGTAAATATCTTAGCAATAAACCAATGACGTAGCGATAGAGTATTAATAGTCCGCTATAATCTCCCCTATGTTAGTCAGAGCTTACTCATCTAAATAGCTTCTGGAGCATAAATTATCAAGTTGGTAGACTTGTTTGTTTCCAAGCTTCCAACCAGCATTGTGTGAGATAAGCTAGGCTTTAAGAAATAGTTTTAATTGCAACGTGAGTTGGACAATCCACCTGATTCCATCTCACCAAGATCTGATGGACACTTGACCCATGTATCACTTCATTTTACTTTTATTATGATTGTTTTCTTTGAGTATTGCTGTCTGCGTTTAATTACACTAGGCTTATTGAATAGGATCTGTCTCTCTTATGCATTCAGAAATGTGCTCATACCACTCTTAGCCCCGACATTAATATTTACTTAAATTTCCAAACTTGTAGATATCATAACAATTTGAGGACTGCCTTTATGGTCATAAGCTCTGGTTACGGGCCCGGAGGACTCGAGTTTGATTCCCGGTGTGTCCAGGGTTTTTTTGGGAAGCAGTGGGTCTGGAACGGTTTAGATTCAGCCTAGGGTGGATAAATAAGGAGCTACTCGAATAAAGTAGTAGTGGCTCCGGTATAGAAAGCCGAGATTAATGGTTGGAGTCATCGTTGTGCTGACCACATGACACTCTCTATCCGTAAGAGTTGGCACTAATGCGCCAAACAGTTTGGTAGTCACTCGGTAGGTATAGCCTGAAAAAGTGCTGACACCATGGAGTTACTTTTTTACATTTTGAGTGGATGGTACTCATCGTTATGAAACTTATCGTTATAAAACAAGAAATAATATGGGAGTGGGGGAGAGGGGGCTCAAAATTTCCTAAGATAGCATACAATTAAAGGGAAATAATAAATGCTCGAGAACCACTGTTCTATATGGACACATCTTCAAATATATCCCTTGAAATAATCCCTTGACGTTCTTAGACAACGGTGGTTGAGGGTCCTAGGCCCCCAAATCACCGTTACAACTTTTAAGGTACAGAATACCTATTATTTTTTCTCAGAATACGCCACTGTGTTTCTGTTTCCGAGGAAACACGTGTTTATAGATAGTCCAGTCGAATGAAGCTCTATTAGGTCAAATAGAGCAAAAAAATCAATTCTAGCAAAGCTGAATTTTGGTATAGATGTTAAAATTAGTGTCTAGTTTAACATAATAAACCCAGCACAGATTTATCTGATTACCAAACCCTTCCTTCACCTCTGACAAGACATCTTGTGAATGTGAGGAATGCCAGGCCTCCACCGTGGTTCGGATTCCACGTTAAACTGTAGGTCCTCCATTTCATCTCACAATCACCCTACCATTACACATTAGCGTAAGTGCGTATAGCCCAAACGGGTAATAAGACGCGGTGCTAATAATAATAATAACATAATAAAAGTCCACGAAGTTTTTATGTGAGCCCATGCCTCCATCTTGAAAAAAAAAATTGTGCCCAAAATGAACTTTTTAAGAATATCTCGCTAACAGTTGATTTTAAATTGAAATCGTACTAGTAAATGTAATCATGGAACAATTCTCTACTAAATTTGTCGCTTGCATCCTTCTTCTCGTAGAACGCATAGTTATTGCGCTACACCTCACACAATCTTCGCACTTTCATCCATACCTTCCTTCATGACATATCAACAACCAACAAGCAAATATTGTTCTCGCCGCTAATTAAACTATCCTCGTACCCACGTCATTCTCGTGTTAGACTGGCTCGATAATGACAGAAAACAGATCAGGATTTGAATACCGGTTGGGTCTATTGAGAGTGGTTTTCCCTAAATGGTTTACCACTTATCTTTTCATGCAAATGCGAGTGGATTACCTCTAAAATTCTTCTTTACTCATTCCTTCCCCTTTAGAGTAATAATATCCGCTTACAACCTAAATAGATAGTAAAACGCGGGGATAATAGAAATAAATATATATCCATTTAATCTTTTCTGTAAGAAATTCTAACCGAGTAAAAAGTTCAGCACTTGAAAAATCTCGTATGGTGTTCTTTAAATACTTACGGTTTTCTTTCGCAGTTTAGTCACTTTGTTAGTCAAATGTGGAAATATTCGAGTTACAGCCCCTGGATTTAAAATGGGACGATCCCTGGCGTATCCTCGCACACAACCGTTCTTATCGTTATAAATATCGATCTTAGATTTGTCCCGTTCTTAGAAATGTTTGGTGCTCGGAACTTCCAGCGAATGCTTTTAATCCACTTTTGTTTAAGTTCTTCACCACGAGGAAAATGAAAAACTTTTACATAACCTGAAGCCTTAGGGGGGCTATAATTGCTATTACAACCGGGAACACGGCAGCTTCTTGCCATTTTGCTAAGATCATTTAGATTTTAGAACACATTGTTAACTAATTTATAGTTCAAAACAGCACCCAAACGTATCAAAGCAAGTAAATGACGGACTCAAAACGGAATTTACGCGCAGCAAAACACAGTGAAATTCACGTGGCTGATGTATTGTTGACTAAACCTCACGGCGCGGAGTTGCCAAACTTAAGTATTCCAGCCTGATACTAAAGCCGGCCTTGACAAACGTTATTTGGTTACTCCTTAGTTCCGGTGATCAGACATTGAAGGCAAAAAGCGCTAGTGTCATTGTAGAATAGTTCGCGTGAAATTCAGATATTGTAGAGAAAGTTTGAACCACTAAATTCTCATTTTATGGTTTCTGGGGTTTAATTAAAATTAGAGACCTCAACAAATATGGTAAACTTAATCATATAACATAATAGTTTACAACTAAAGGAGTTTATTAGAAACACATATATAAATTACAATAGTTGTTTGCTCATGATTGTAATAGCATTTATATTTGCTTTGTACTAATAAATATCACCTCCTCTGTAATTTAGTTGTCAGAGCTCCTGGCTATTGATCCAAAGATCCCAAATTCGATCCCCGGCGCTTCCGGATTTTTATACGTGGCAGTGGGTCTGGAACGTGGTCAACTCAACCTCGTGAGATCAAATGAGGAGCTACGTGAATGGAAAAGTAGCGGCTCTGGTTTAGAAAACTGAGATTAAAGGCCGTAGTGCTCGTCGTGCTGCCCATGATACCCTCTATCCGCGGGAGTTGGCACTATCTGGACCAACCTACGGTGGTCGTTCGGTCGGTATAGCTCGATTTCGTGCTAAAGCCATGAAGTTTTATTTTGATAATATTATATTATATTTATCAAAATTATATCAGTAGACTGGGGAGTAACTTTTTACACAATGTTTCATAAATAAGTGATACAACTATTATATTATAAAACATCAGTGTTTAACAGCAAGCTTGTGACATCTGAGAAGTTTCGTGTTTAAATCCTGCTTGGTGATATTGTGGATTGATTATACCTTTAATACTTTTTTTTTACATACAAAACCTAGAGTTGAAAATAGGAGTACATTGTTACCTCCCCGCTCTCCTTTCCCTGCCATAAATTAAATGGTCACAGGTTTGCTTCCCATATCCATAATCAACCTTTTTAAACCGAATATATTTGATTTGAAACGCCATATCTAAGGTGACGTTTGATAGATGGCGCAAGTCAAAAGTACCCCAACCGTGTAACTTGAATACATGTAATTCGGGGACTTACTTTACTTCCCGGTACATGCTTTAATCGGATTAAGAACATATCTATCCATACCCGATAAATAACAAAGGCCTATAAAGTTCAGACAACCGATTTAATTCCCTTTATCTAATACTCGAAAACTTCTCTTTAGCTCGATGGTAGAATTCTAAAACTTTATACACTAGTGTGTAATTTACTACACAATAACCAAAGGAAACAATTGGTTTGTTGAATATACACGCGCGTGGCCCGAGCGGGTAGTCAGTGAGACGAATGGACATATCTAACGGTGGTCAAAAGTTACCAGACCTACTGTTAAGTATTAATACGTCAAGTCATTTGAGCTGCAGCTACTATCACTCTTGTTAGATAATATCAATACGTATAATACAACACCAAATAATACAGTAAAATGTTATCAATGTTGCCCACAAAAAAAAAAATAGATCGTGTTTTTACGTGGTCTAGTGAGAGTTTCTGGCGATCCAAAGGTCCCTGGTTCGATCCCCAGCGCTTCCGAAACTTATCTGTGAAGCAGCAGGTGTGAAACGGAGTCAAACTCAGCCTCGTGAAGACAAATTAGGAGCTAGGCCTACTTGAATAAATAAGTAGCAGCTCCGGTTTAGAAAACTGAAATTAACGGCTGGGCGGCTCGTTTTGATGATCACATGACATTCTCTATCCGCAAAGGTTGGCACTATCTTCGCTTAGGGCTGTGGCCACGTGGTCGGTATAGCTCGTTTGCGGGGTTACACTATGGAGTTATTTTTCTAAAAGGTGCTTCAAATGTCCATTGGTATACTATAAAGAGTCAAGCTCGGTTATAACGTCATTTAAGGTACCCGAGAAATTACATTGTTATAAACGAGAGTCATAATAACCGATGAATTTATTAAATCAGTTTTAAAGAGGAAATGTATAGGACCATTTTGGAAAGTATTGGAATCTACTTTTTAGTGTATACCAAATCTTATGTTGTTAATGATAGCCAAAATAGCCTACTTAAAGCAAACATTAAATGTGTATTCGGTCCAAACCTCCTCAAGCGATTCTGCTGTCGTCTCACAGCTCACAGAACTCACTCCTCCAATCATTTTCCTGAGAGAAATGTTGTGTCGTGATTTAAACCTATCGATCCAACCATACGTGCACACAAAGTCTTTAAGGTCCGAGTGTTTGGCGATCTCGTTGGCCCTGGTCATCAGTTGGGGGCCGGTCACCGGCGCGTTCTCGCTTCTCTTCCGTTTGAACCACTTTAACAGCTCTTCGTCCACGTCACTGCGGTCCGGCTTACGTAATCGTTTGATTCGCGACCCGTCTCTCTCGAAAGCGTTCGCGATCTTATCCCTGTTTTTCCATATGGAATGTATCGTGGAACTAACCAATCCGAGTTCCCGACACACGTCGGCTTTCTTCTTTCCACTCTCTATTTGTTTTATCACGTTCACTTTATCCTCCACACTAAACACTTTTCTTTTCCTTACGCCTTCTTGCATTATGTCTGATTCCGAAGACAGTTTGTAACAGAATGAAGCTTTTTTTTTTTACATAAGTTTACTGACGCTATTGAGAAGTTTAAGAATACCCAAGGTCACGTGGTATTGTTTGAAAAAAAAAGTATCGTCGACTCCCTGGCCTGTAACTAAACCCAGCCATGTAGTTCTTCTCTCCTCTCCCCTCAATGTTTTAGTGCTGCTTCCCCAACCGTTGTGAAAAAATGCTGTTATTGGAGGCAACAAGCTAAGGGGGAGGGGGTAAACGCCCGGGGACTCCCCGCCACCCCATTTCCTCACGCACCTTTCATTTTTCACTGTCCATAAAATGTCGTTCGTTGTAAGAGAGGACTGGATAGCATGTTTCATGGAGATTTAGTTTATACCACTTATAATTTTAGATGCTATAGCCGAGTTGTCGCTACAGCCGAGGAGGAAGAGCTCACAGCTCACAGCTGACGGCTTTGAAACGTTACCGGGCCAAATTATGTATCCCTACGCTGAACCATATGATTTGTAAAACATGTGTTTAGCAGCTGTCACTTCTGACAGTCAAAATTTAGGTATACACCTAAATGTTGACTGTTAAAAGTCAGCTGTGAACTGTCAGTCAGCACCAAAGAAGCCACGGGCCTACTGTAAATATCCCAAACCTGGATATAGTGTCTAATATTATAATTATACTAACACAAGTATCTGGGGGTTGCTTCAAAAAACAGAAAAAAAAAATATATATATTTTATTCCTTCCGACCTGGATTTTAACTAATAAAAAATAAATTAATTAAAATAGTAAAATTTCTGCTTTGAGGTGCACACGTTCGTGCACATGGGCTACTGAATTTTAAATTTCAGGCCTCTGCGTGCATTAGCAATGCTCATGACAAACAATCTCTTTGTTTTATTAATATAAATACACACACAAGCAGTTAAAACACGTTCTCCGCACGGATAAACCACTCCACGCCCTATCCAAGTGAACGTGAGTTGAATCACCCTTAGGGCCACACCCCCTGCAAAATGAGTTCAGTTTTAAGAATTGTGAGGGTAACTACAACACTTTTAAATTTTTTTTCTAGCACCGTTTCTTACTACCAGTTCGGGTTATACGCATATGAACTCATTATTCTAATGTGTTGGGGATGAGAAAGGTTGCGTTTAGAGGAAATGTACCAGAATTTTTATGTTTTTTTAAAAGAACCACCCTTAGTATGGCCTACACACGACTGGTATTTGTACCCCGATCTCCCCACCATCGGCATTCCAGTATATTGCGAGAGTGACGTCTTAGACCATGCGGCCACCGACGCGGGTAACAATTAATCAGTGTCCGAAGTTTCAGCTCTGTACCTTATCGGATAGATTCCCATCGCGTCTCATTGTACACTCGCGGGTTATGTATTTGTTTTATTAATTACGCTAGTGGGTTATAGATGAATATATAATTTAGAGGATATGCACCCACGTTCACGTGTATGGAGTGTAGAAAATCAAACAATAAAAAACACCCTCAATAAACCAGCCCGGGGGTTCGAACCTCGACGTTCCCGTCACCGGCAAACCAGATTTGACATTTAGACCGCGTGCCCACCGATGTGGGTTGGGTTGGACTTGCTGCTGTGCTTTATCATGTTTTGAAAACCTTTTCAGTTGTTAAATTTGGTTGAATAGGTTCTAGCCCCTCCTTTTTTTTATTTTGACAAGTTAATTTATCACCAATTGAAAAAAAAGCTTAGTTCAACTTTATTGAAACGTAAAAAACAAAAGCGGCCATGTTTCGTCTATTTTTACTTACAATACTTCTAATATTTAATTGTAGGCTATTAGTTGCAGAGATAAAATAAGTTTAATCAAACCTCCTTCCATCAAATATATATTTTTTTAAATCAAGATGTTTCGTTTGACCCTTGTTTGAAAGAGGGTGAGATCTCCGTTTGGTTTGCTGATTCTATGACAGCATATCTTCTGCGCCTGCGTCTGTATTTGACGCTGCCTACCTATGACGTCACGGAAAGTAGGGTTAGGATTTCACATGATTGTATCTACGTTTTATTCGTAGAGTTTTAATGATACAACATTTAAACAAATACCATACATTTCTAAATAATTCTGAAAATAGTCTTTCTTACTTTGTCACAAAATAATTTTCTTGATTTTGATTTATATAAAAGCATTTTTTTTAAACCGTCTACAACTCGGGATATTAGGTTTATTCATGGAAATTACCAAATACCTGTAGGAAGGAATCTTCCTGCCATGATGCATATGTTTATCCACGTAGAAAAGGATTAGAAAATGCAAGACAATGTTGTCCAGGCGCAAATAATTGCGTGTGTATACTCGTCACCGGAAGGGGGAGGGGGAGTGCTATCAGCAGGTAGAGGCCTCACAAAACAGAATGAACTGTTAGTTTCCTTCCCTCTCTTTATATTTCATACATTGGTGTATATATATTATAATTTCTAAGGTAGGTCAAGTTAAGATGCAACCACTTAGAAAAATAGCTTCGAATTCATCAAATAGTCGACGTATTGTTGACCTAGGATTTAATTTAGTAATGCATTATTTGCGAGAACATCCTTCTTGAGGGATGGGGCAAATGTACTGTACGTGTCGATATTGTAACAATTGGCCACCTCCTCTAATATCTGTCTCCCTGACACCCATCTGGCCCTAGATTCACTAAAAGGATTAAAATAGATGCGAGAAATAAATTGTAATAACACACACACAGATCTTCCAAACATCCAACCAACTTGTTTCTATTCTCGTGGGCAATTGTGGCAACAAATATATTACTAATTTGTAACAGTTGAATTTTACATTCATATAGAGTTATTTCATTACTTTCATTATTAAAAAATAAAACTGCAAATAAAACAAAAGATCATCAAATAAAATAACAAACTGTGGAATAATTATTTAGATTCAAAGAGATTTTGTATTCAAAGAATTGAATAATATTGTTGTTTGAAAAGTATTCAGAAATATGTTGATATAATTTATCGCTTATAAGAAAAATGTAGTAATATTTGTATTTTAGTATTGTTAAGTAATATTTATTTGGATTTCATTTTAAGTGTATCGTAATTAAGATGGTTAAAAATAATGTTAAGGATGGCTTGAGTATCTGCTAACAAGTTAGTTAATCCTCTCCTACTCACTATGTGATGGCTTTATGTATATGTATAGTCTGATTTTCATAGGAAGCCCGTTGTTTGAAAACTGAAATCTCATGCTGGCGGGAAAAAAAAAATATGTATTATTTTACATTATTAGCCCGTTTAATTACTCATCTACAAGTTAAACTATACAGTAATCTATAAGTAGGCATACTGAAAGCTTTTGATAACTTTTCAGATGAGCTTTATGATTAATAACTCAAATAAGACATAATTCTAGAATGCCAAATGACAATGTAGTGGTATAAAGTAGGCTTGTTATAAAAATCAGGGCCTAATAGGTAGGGTCTTCCTTAACCCCTTCCCTTACTTAATAGGTCACAAGCCACCACTGGCTGCGAAAAGTTTACATCTGTTCAGAAAATGAACTTTTTTTTTCTATTTATTTATTTCCCTATGTTTTTGTTTCATTACCATTTCTCTCCTCTGCTTGTTCTTGGTGTTGTCCCACCATTTCATCAACTGTTTGGGAGTCCTTGTCGTCACGAAGCTGAACTTGTTGAACTCCCGTTGTATCGTCAGCCAGCATTTCTTCCGGGCGGCCGACGTGTCTGCGTTTGATGTCTTGTCCTCGAGAATACTCCGGTATTTCTTGGTTAGCTCGAACAAAATCTGTTTCTCCACGGGAGAATAGACAAGGCGGCACCTGCGCTCAGACTCCATTTCGGAAGGACTGCTACTAAAGAAACGTCCCTTCCCTAAAGAAGAGGCTACTTTAAAAAGGTTGTCATAGCTACTGCGCGTCACGGAAACGCCCGAACTTTGTTCGGGATGACTTCGATCGCTCTTCTAGCAGGCAACCTTTAGCTGGGAAAAGGTTCCTTGGCAAAGTACTGATCCAACTGGCTGGATAGGAACAGAGGGAGGGAGAGTTATGGAGGATGAGGGGGATTGAAGGGGTGGGAGGGAAGTCGCACGTATGACGTCAGCACTTGTGTCCGAGCTAGAGTCGTCTCATACAGGGCTAGAGGGCTGTATCCAGAGTCGGGATTTTGTTTGTTTTACTTTCTCGCCGTAGTAAAAAAATTGAGTTCTAGATTTTGATGGATGTCGACGTCTCAAGACCCCTTGAAACCGAAATAGTGCTGTCTGTTATTCTGACAAGAGCCGAAATAATTCTACCGATCATCCTAAAATTTGCTATACAGAGTTTTCATAACTTTTCCCAGATGAGTCTCTTGAAATGAGCTATCTAACCCTTAAATTGAGAGTAGTATACTCAAGGACGAAAACAAGATTTTCTCAAAATCTATTCTAACGGTGTTTATTAAAATTAGTATCCAGACATTGTTAATATTACGAACAAAATGGCGCATCTTATTCTCTCGGGAAAATGACTAAAGGCCCATCTACAATATGTAACAAAATATGGCGTATAACATAAAAGTTTAGTAACAATGTTATATGAAACATGTTGTAAAACTTCTCTCCCAGCTCGAGAAAGTGATCATTTACCAGTACATTAAATGTTCTTGGCGGACGATGCATTTACATTGAAAAACAACATAATGAAACGCTATAGTGGTGAACGCGTACAAACAAAAGCTCGAGAAAAAGGGTGTACAACGGTCGTCATTGCAGGGCTAGAAGAGTTGTTGAGAATGCTATAGAGATATTATCAGTAGTATCCATAGTTCTGATGAAACCTTTCATTCTTGAACCTCGAAAGGCGGTTTTAGCTTGTGCCCATATGCCCAACTTCCCCGAGAGAAATACATCTTCTTCTTCCAAATAGTTTCCTGTAGGTACATTTGACTCAAAGAATGAGATAAATGGGGACCCGATTCTTGGAGAGTGGATAGATATACTCCACTCACGGTAGGAATTACTCTCTGAAAGGTCCTTTTTCCTACCAATATCCTATTATATAATATACTTATGGTAAGGAAAAAGGCCTTCCAGAAAACGATTCCTAACGTGAACAGATTTTAGTTGTACAACTTAACAGTGACACACTTCTTACGTTGAAAGGGGTTCCAATAAAACCCTTTGAAATAGCTCGATTGGCTCTTTAAGAGCTCAGTTTGTTTTTCTTAACTTATCAAAGGGAAGTGACGTGGCAGAATAATTACTAGTTATTGTTTATGTTAGTGAATAATTATTAATCGTTCTCCCTGAATAATAATATAATTTTAAGTTAAGATTTAATTTAACTTATAAATATGATTCCATTAATCTTACTTATTAATTTAGGATCTAGCTTTGTAATGTGTCATGATATCATGATTATTGTAAAAGGATAGGGGGGTGGGGGAGAAGGAAGATGAAGAACAGGAATGGAATGAGAAAGTGAAAGAGTGTGGAATGAAATTTAGCATAGCAAAGTGTGAAGTGATGTCAATGAAAAGATAAAGTATAGGGCCTTGTGTAGCTAAAATGTTGGATGGAGTAGAGCTGAGAAAAGAACAACGTAAATTAATATCTTGGAGTTGTGATTGGGGCGAAAGATGAAAGTAGAGAAGATTTAATGAGAAGACGATAAGCAGGAAGAGTTGTTCTATATGTGTGTAAGAGACCTGCTAAGGAGAAGAGAAGTGCCCTTGAAGTGTAAGGAAGTATTGTACAGGGTGTACTTTGTACCCATTGTCACACATGCAGAAGAAACACGGACATTGGATGTAGGAGAGACTAGATTAGGAAAGGGTAGCCCATGAGAATCAAGTATATGAGGAGCATGTTGGCTGTCACGAGGAGAAACAAGATTAGGGAAATTACTTTCTCTCCCTTACTCTTTGAGATACGTAGTAAATTATGATTTCAAAGTTACTTTCAGGACTATTAAAAATGAAAACAAATTATATGAAATATATTTTTTATAAAACCAATAGTTTCCGTGCTATACAACTACATGGCTTGAGCCCATGATTGAGCTATACCTACCAATTGGACGCCGCCGTTAGCGATTATGATGTTAACAATTGAGGGTAGAGGGTGTCATATAGTCAGCACAACTAACTCTCCGGCTGTTAGTATGTTTTCAAGGCCGGAGATTTTCCATTAAAGTAGCTCTTCATTTGTACTCACGAGGTTGACTCCCCGTTCCAGATCCATTGCTTCACGAAATATTTGGAAGCGCCAGGGATCGAACCCGGGACCTCTGGGTCTGTATCCAAGAACTCTGATTATTAGACCACAAAGGCGGTCTTCCGTGCTATAAGCAAGTATATTTTTCAAACGGAAGTCTGGCAAATGGGGAGTTGACTGTTATTGATACATCCTGTATTTTAGTTTGAAATGAAGATTGTTGATGCAGACGTAAGGGGAACCGCAATGACGTTTCTCAAGAAAGTGTCCACAAAATCAAACCACGGAACTTTTGGTGGATATCGGGTGACGAGCCATTTGTTTCACTTTTTTTTTTTTTGTCAGTTCTTGTTGACAGCGGATAATACTCCATCTGTAGAAATCATGCATGACCCCTCCTACTTGAAGGCTAGTTCGCACAAGGTCAAGGTCACGATCGATGCGGTCTTGAGTTGGGCACTCTCGGGCGTTATGCGCGTTGGTGAAGTGATATTACCTTTCTTTTTATCACTGTTATTATAAGAGTATATTATTATTATTATTATTATTATTATTCGCACCGCGTCTTACTACCCGTTCGGGTTATACGCACTTATATAAGAGTATAACTTCTTTCATTTATCCTCTCAGGTGAAATGTTATAAATGCTAATTTTGTATTATGTTTCTGCTACAATGTTTATTATATAGTTTCACATACCTTAAACGTCTTAAGAAATTGTCTCAATTTTTCCTAAAACGTTTAAGATAATTATTCCTTTTAAAGCAGGCCTAGTTACAATTGTTTTTTTCTAAAAAAAATTGATGTTGTGGGTTTTCGCACGGTCTAACACATAACTCTCGTGTTTAGACTGGTTTGCCCATAGACAGTGAGTTCGGGGTTCGAATTCTGGTTGGGTATACCGAAGGTTATGTTAACTTTTCATCCAAAGGTCATTTGTTGCAGTAGATGAGATTATATTTTATTTATTTATTTTGTACCGCGTCATACTACCCGTTCGGGTTATACGCTTAAGTACTAATTACACTAATGGATTAGGAATTTGTGACGTTAAATTTAGATTAATTGAACCCGCATCTGCGTGGATGGAGAGTGGATAACCATTTAGGAAAAACCACCCCCAGTTCACCCAACTGAGATTCGAACCTCGATCTCCCCGTCCTCGGCAGTCGAGATCAACACGAAACTAGCACGTTAGATAACTACGCCACCTAGGCGGGTAGCTTATAATATAATACCCCCCCTTCACTGTCAATTTCCCCCTTACTCTGGATTATTTCCAAATCCAATGTTTAACCTTTGAATACGTTGTAGGTGTTATGAATCTTATAAAACTCTTCTACTAGCCTTGTGCATTCAGGAGGAACAAAAAAATACATTATTATAATATTTTATAGGTTTGTGGGTGGAGTCAACCCCCATCTTCCCTCACTTTTTCTCTCGCCACCAAACCCCAACTTCGGGCCCGGGTACTTTTACGTCGCTATCGACAGAAAAACATCCAGTTAAATTGTTTTCCGTTTTTATTTAACGAATATTTTGAATATTAGGCCCACTGGCGATGCAACGCTGGGCGTACAAACTAAAAAAAACTAAACTAAACATGAAAAAATAAATGGTTACACCATTTGATGAGGGATCTGATAAACTTCGATAATATCGATATCGATTTGAATTATATATTATTCGAGTTGCTCTTTACCGTGTGATATGTTTAAGAACTTTAGAACAAAGATTAAAAACTTTTTTTTTTTTCTAGATGTGTGATTCCTTAT
>CABFVX010001828.1:94837-107484 GCA_902151425.1 Timema shepardi | reverse complement strand
ATATATATATATATATATATATATATATATATATATATATATATATCTTAACTTTGATATGATTCGATTAGATAATTATTCGACATGCCTGAGTAATATTTGCTTCGATTCGAACTCAAAATAACCTTCTTCGCTGATGTCAACGTTTGATATAAAACCGGACTTTATACTACACTTCATCTAGCAATGTGTCATCGTGATCATACTATGTATCAATTCATATAACATATAACAATTTATGTAGAAGGCCGCTGTATCCACAGATAATTCCAAATTTGTCGAATTTGACTTTTATCATAAAAGAAAAGCCAAACTCACTGGTCTCACGACTGTTGACCAGCACTATAATATTTGAAATTATTAAATAAATAAGTTGGCCCTATAATATAAAACATTTTAGATAAACTCCTAAATGGGGAATGGCTTACCGGGACATTTTTATTTTATTTCAATAAACTTTTGCTTGGTAACAAATAGGAGTATTATTTACAAAATTCCTGGTATTAGATTACTATTGCTATTATTTAGTATTGACTAACTTGATTGACGTAACAATGACAAAAAATATAACAGATTTGAGATATTGTACAGTTTATAGTATCTTTCATCAGTTTACTACTAATTTTTATCAAGAAAAAGGGATTTAAGAACAAATTTTTTAAAGGACTTTTAGGAACTTATGGACTACCCCCAAAATCCCTTCGGCTAGTGAGAGAGAAATGAGGAAAACTGGGAGAATGTTCAACGTTTGAAACTAAAAGCGCCTCAGTGGTTCAAGTTTAAACCTTTTGGCCAATTTCAGGAGGGCTTAGCCGTAACCAAGAAGAGGTTATGAAAGAGTCCGTGAAGAATACAGAAAGAGATCGCTTAAATTAGGTCACGTTTCGATTCGTACAAAGAGTGGTGAACAAAGCAGATAGTCCAGCACTTGACATATTACGTACTCCATGACCAGCACTGCGAGCACGGACTGCATAGACGGACCCGACCGAGGAAGAAACTCCCCTAACCCCTACCTTTAACTTTGAACCAATTGATGACTTCAACATACCGGACGAGGAACTAAGCTACATACTACTTCCTGAACCCGAATGAATGGACTAATCAAGTGACTTGTCCACTAATTCCCCCAGTTCATCTAATTAATTATTCAACTCTGTAACAAACTCACTCTGTACCATCCAATGAGAACTCAGGCTAATCACCATCCCATATATCATAAACTAATACCAGAATCAGCATGTACCATCACTCAAGGCCAACAAGGGTGAGGATTACTACCTAGATGGTAATCTCCCCCCATCCCCTCCATCAGGAAGATCAATCCAAGTAGAAATCCAGTTCAAGACCAAGGCACTTTCCCTCCTCAACACTCTGCCATGCCTCGAAACTACCAACTTAACTTAAACCCCGGTACTAAATTTAATAAGTTTAAGAGAGCAAAACCACATTCCACTGATCCCTCGATATTCATATGACTGTCCGACTGTAGCAGATATTAATATCCTAAGCCAGCCAGTCCAGCTTTATTTTAATTTCATTTCCTCTCTAGTTCCATTTATTGCTACTCCATTCTTCTCCTCTTTTGTTTGGCTAAAATTGTAGGCTACTCTTGCTCATTGCTATTGTTAATTTGTTTCAATCTTGGATAGCAATACATTTAATAATGAAACGAAAAATTAACTAATACATATTTATCCTGTGTGATCATCTTTTCAAACGGCCAATTAATGTAAACGCACGTGTTTTTACTTTCCATTTAGTGTGTCTATGAAGAAAACTATACGACTATTATTATAATATCTTCTGTTAGTCAATAAATAAAAAACGGGTGTAACAACAGTACAGTATCTAATCGAATCTAATGCGGACCTAGATTTTCAAAGCCTTGGAACAGAACATTCTGTTTTGTCATCCATCCTTTGAGTTCACTTCACTTCACTTTACTTCCCAAAAACTCCCAAGTACATAAAGCAATGGTGGAGGTGTTCTTGTTTGACAACAATCCAAAATGTAGTGAAGGCACGCGGAGGCTAGGGAAAGACGAGGCAGGCCGAATAGAAGGCGCGAAAAACTGAGATAGCCGAACGATAAACACCGGGTGAAAAACAGGGAAAGAGGGGTTTTAGGAGCGAGAGCGGGGCTAGGGGTGGAAGGGATTTAAGAGTGAGATTGAGGAAGGGAAGGAATTTAGGAAGGAGGGGTTTTAGTAGTGAAAGCGGGGAGGGGGGGATTTAGGAAGGAGGGGTTTTAGTAGTGATGAGGGGGAGGTAAAAAGCTTTGGGAGCGAGAGTGAGGAGAGGGGTGAAAGGGCTTTAGGAATGAGAGCGGGGAGAGAAGAAGAAGAGATTTAGAAATGAGAGCTGGAAGAGAGGAAGAAGAGATTTAGAAGTGAGAGCTGGGAGATGAGCGAGAGAGCTAAGAAAGGGGAGGGATGTAGGGGAGAGGTTGTAGGATAAAAAGCGAGGAGTGGGGAAGAGGGGTTGTAAGATTGAGCGTTGGGAGAGGAGAGGAAAGTCTTTAAGAGTGAGAGCGGGAGGAGGTTTGCGAGTTTGCGCTCGAATATTGTGCGCCATCGATTATAAAGCACACCCTAATTTTGGAGACCAAATTCTTCCATAAAATCAAATGTCCAATGTTCAAATCCTTGTCTAGGATTCACTTTTTCAAAACAAAGTTAATACTGTCGTAGATCAATTTAGAAATCAATTTTCCAATTAGAAAATTTCATCTCCCAGATCCTGACCTGAACACAGTCTCTACTTCTCGTACCGGGAAGTTGTGATAGAGCCTCGGATTGGGCAAATCATTGTTCATGTTTAAATAAACTCGCTGTCCCGGTAACGTGCGAGGTTTGTAACCTCCCCGGGTTTCGAACCTAATGCCGACCCTATTATACTTGGGTTTGCCTATCTCGGACCGGGCCGTATGCGGACGATACGTCGTCTGGGTCGTCGGCTTTTGAAGAGCTGTGAAAGACGAAGGCGTCAGTTCGTATTTTCTGGTTGAAGATGAGAGCCGGTTGTTTTTTTCAACCAAGTCTGACGTCTCACTGTTTTCCAAATTCACTTCTTTTTTGGTATTTAATTTCTCATTGGTAACATGCCGTTGTCTGTTCAGTTCTTCAACTGTCATTTTGTTTATGAAATACTCATCCGTCCGTTTGGTGTTGTAATTTGTAGTCGTTTCTAATGTCAAACCATCTGTTTTTCTCTCTTCGGATAGTTTGCTGTCTATGTTTTCGACGAGGTGCATCTCTACTTTCGACGTCGACGACCCCGGATAAGGTTCCTTAGTCACGAGTTCACCAGTAATAGGACTTGTCTGCGATACATTATCGGTTTTATTCTTGACGGGAGATGACACACTGTTTCGACTCAAACTAGATTCTGTCAAAAAACTAGCATTTTTCAATATCGGAAATAAGTGCTCCTTAAATTCATTGATCCGGCTACTGTTTTCATATCGGACATTTGTTACAGAAGTTCCCGAGAAGGTAACGCCGGTTCTGGTATCTCCATTCAGTTGATGATCCGTTCTACCTGGATCAATCAATTTTTTATTTAGTTTTTTAGTTTTTGTACCGCCAACTTGAGAATCAACCTTAGCGACTTCTAACGAATGACCTTGCACATGATTTTCAGATAACGCTCGGTCAGTTTTGGTTTCATCCAATTCGTTGGTGTTGGGTAATGCAAAATGTTCATCAAAAGATTCCAAAGTTTCAGGGAGCGGACTTATGGCTTTTCCTGAGAACGATGAGAATGCTTCTGAGCCAGTTGACTTGGTGATGTGGCTGTATTCACTCATGCTGTGGACTTGAGTGTGTGTACTTTTATCACGATGACCGTCAGGGAACATTGGTTTGCTGTTCTCCGACCAGTGGTCGGAATTGGTCCGCACACTTTTGGTGACTTTGTTACTCGTTGTCTGTACGTGGACCACTTCCCTCTGAGTCTCTTCGGACACGGTGTACCTTCTGTCGACCACCTTGTCGCCCCTTGTCTTATCGGCGAGCTGTACGTCCACGGATGAACCTTCGTCGAGTAGCTTAACAACGTGGTCGAGTTCTTTCGGTTTATACAAGAGTCTGTCGATCATCATGGCTTGCTTATTGTTGGGAAAGTTGCCGTCGTCCAGATTCGACCTTGGCTGTATTAGGATTTTATTACTGTCCCACGATTTTTGACCTTTGGAAGCTCTTCTCGATGATCTGAGTGCAGTTGTAGACACAGGTTGAGAGGTAGATGTGATGCTGCCTCCGGTTCTGAGTCCGAGGAGCTTGAGGAACTCGCTCTCCGGCATACATATTATCATCGGGGTCGTGATTGATGCGTTAGTATCGCTTTCCTTGATCAGTTTAGCTCTGAATGATACTGGGGTGTTCGGACTATATGCGCGCTCATTCGTGGGTTTATTGAGTTCATTTTCAATGTCACGAGCTGGAAATAAAACAACAATTTAGTTACTGTACAATATTTAGTTAGTAAATAGTCAAAATATGATTACTACACAACAATATCATCACATATTACATGATATATAAACAGCAAACATTTTTATATCGGTTAAAAATATCATGCATTGCGTGGTTAACATACACTTTATAAACTAATTGGCTATAGGGATGACCAAGCGAATCACCAATTAACTTAATCTAGGAAAACAACATTATTTAACTATTTAATATCTAACCCTAACAAAAGTTAAAAGAACGAAATGGCTATGCAAAATAGTTAATTTATTGATCACAAAATCCCTAGTACAAGTTGTGAACACATGCTTCTTAGACCAACAAGTTTTATTTTATTTTCTAGTAGTGAAAGTATTCAGTAAGAATTAAATTATTATTTTCAATAAACCAACAAAATCAATGATTAAAACTATTATGTACGGTAACCCGCCTCGGTGGCGTAGTTAGCTAATGCTGTAATATCGTGTTGAGTTAAGACTGTTGAGGACGAGGAGATTGAGGTTTTAATCTCGGTCAGGTGAACTGGGAGTTTTTTATAAATGGTTTTCCACTCTCCCTCCACGCAAATGTGGGTTCACTTCTTCTAAATTCACCCTTCACAATTCCTAACCCACTAGCGTAATTAGTACTTAAGCTTATAAACGCGGTACTAACTAACTAGCTATCATGTATAGTAGATTCGCCCACATCTGACTTCTGAATATTCGTCTCCTCAGCATATCCCACCATCTTGCTTCGGTGCTTGTCTGTACTTATTTGTTAGTTACTGTTATTTCAAGTATTTTATATGGCTCATCAGTACATAGAACAGCGTCCTACTTCAACGCCTATGGACATTTTGTGACTAAAAGAAGTGGAGAGATTTAGCAGCCAAGGTTAAGATGTTGTCTTTAAAACAGAAAAAAAACTGCAGACTTTTGTCCCCAGCAATAGATAAATCTATATTTTCTGATGAAATATTTCATTTTGTATTGCCAGTTAAATTGTAGACCCTAGACTGTATGTTAAAGATAAATACTTCATTATCATTTAGAAAACCATAATATTTGATATGTTTACTGTTTTTTTGTGTTCCAACCATTTCTCAGTCTCGTGATGGATAATCGAGGGCCCACTATATTAATGATGATGATGATGGTGTAACTTCCATTCTAAAATTCTAAAAACAGAACTTATAAGATAATTCATAAGTCCCATCATCTTCTTCGCTTCTACATTAATAAAATGAAAAGTCTGTGTGTGTGTGTGTGTGTCATGAGCATTATACAATATCTATTGCAAGCAGAGGTCTGAAATTTTAGAATTATCAGCCCCTGTACACAAACATGTGCACCTCAACAACTGGAATATCAAAATTTAGATTTGATTTTTAAAAATTAATCAAAAACTGGGTTGAAATAAAGCAATTATTTTTTCTGTCTGTTCTAAGCAAATAAAAGCGTAGCCTGGGGGTAACCACACAATTCATAGCGTGGTTACCTCAAGTACTTTTGCTAGTGTTAAATATGTTCAACAATACTCAAAAGCGAAGGTTATAATTTCTTGAGATATATTTAAAATGACTGACTAAATTCGACAATGAAACCTCCACTATAAACATGCTTACAGTGCTCTGCATAATATAAAATGTTTATGAGAGTAATCATTATATTGGTTTAAAATGTCCATATAATTTTGGTTTTGTGTATAAATACCCTTGATGTATTACGAAATTATGTGGCCAAACAACGTGTTGTTTAGTAGCTATACTTTATTTTAACTTTTATAATATTTGAAAGGTTGACCTCGGTGGTCTTGGGGTAAAGTGCTTGCCACAGGAACCGATGTTAGTGGGTTCAAACCCAGCCGAGGTCGACAGATTTTCCAAGAGAATAAAAATCCGTAGCACAATTCCCTTTGGAAGGGAAGTAAAACCGCCGGTCCCGTGTTGATTGTGGCCCTGGAAGGTATGTGAAAATACCTTTCCTGCAATATTGGTAGGCCCTTTTGCACTCGTTCATAGAAATTCAGTGTGGGAGACGACGGGGAATCACCAAAATTATTAAACTCCCCTAGTACATAGGATTTCTACCAGCTGGTGCAGGCAGCACTCACCAGATAAAGAGCTGGGTGCATACCCTGCCCCGGATGGATAGAAATTTCATCACACCAACGCTTGGATGGTTGACTTAAGAAGCAGGAAAAGAAGATAAAGATTTGAAAATGGTACCCAATAGCCCCAATTTATATTTGTTGAATATATATTTTTGTATGTTGAAAATCACAGTTATTTAGCTAATTTAATTGTAATATTCTATATATTATTCTATGTAAGCATAAAGGGCAATATTTGTCTACCATTGTGGTGAATATTAAATACAGTTATTTATTATTTAAAGCACTTCACTCACCGTTTCTTATAAGCGTCAATCTTACATTAATGCAAAATATAGTGAGAAACACTTAACAAAAGTGCTTGGTTTACAACTTTGTTATCAACAATTAACGTTTTACAATGTTGTATAATGTACTTGACACTACATAATACTTAAGCAAATTGAATACAATACTGTTATGGTCAGACAATTAAAATATAATATTGACAATGGAAATCACACACACATTTATTATAATAGTTTAATAATTAATCTGTATGAAAATATCGTTTATTTATTAAAATAGAAAATAGTTACATAATTTAAATTCTAATAACAATTAATGTTCCAAATAAATAATATGTTGTATCATTACCATAATGTTTATGACATTAAGGAATATTAATAGCCTGTGAAAGTCACACCCTAAATACTTTTTTAATATGATATTATTTTCTTAGATATTATAATATATTTAAAAATAACTGTATCATTGAATTATATGAAATATAGATATGTATTATTTTGAGTTTAATAAAGTATTTTATTATTTATTAAAATATTTTGCTTGGCTTCTGTTATTTTATTTGTGTAATTTCTAAAGCTCTGTCAAGCTCTCAGTGTGATAAATGTCAAACCTTATCAAGTGAATTAATTTGTAGTTAATTAAGTAATGTATTTGTTCAGATTAAATCATATCTCTCCTATTAGGTATAATTTGTTACTTACCCAAAGTGCTGTGCAAATGTTGTAAAAGAATGACAAATAAAACATTTGATCCATGCGTGGCCTGCATGTTGATTTAAATTACACTTCAACACTTCGTCAGTATTGGCTGAAAATGACACCGTGTGTAACGCACACAATTGCAATAAAATAAACACTTAACTTATATTTATAACAATAAATTTGTAAAAGCAGCTGCAATCGAGACCAATAAAAGATGACGCAAACAGCAATGAACAATATAAAAAGTTAATAATATATGGTGCGCAGGGGAACGTAACAAGTTCTTGTTCTTCTTAGGTACTTTTGTTGGGATGTTTTGTTTTATTTTATTTTATATATGTATTTGGAAGAAGTTATAGGAAAGATACATAGGAAACAAATAAAAGGGAAGATACACAAAATGGTTTTTACAATGAAAAGAAGAACACCTGAAGAAAATCAAACATTACCGCCTAATTCCCAAACATAAGTTTCATTCTATTGGAATTCTTCAGGAGGGAGTGTGAAATGAGCAACGCAACTTCCTAAGAGTAAGAATGTGTTTCAGGATGAATCATAATGTGGGGGTGACGGAAATTAATTTTGTATAGTAGATTTTCAATCAGATCTACTTTAAAGAAAAAAAAATACATTTAAGTTTAGTTTTCTTATATTTGTGAATTAGTATTTATGTATTTCAGAATGAATATTACAGACTAGAATAGATTTACACCTTAGAAACTTATGTTCCTTTAATAGGTTATTATTTTATCCTTGTCAAGGTTAATCAATCCCTCAATTAAGTTTTTACTTAGGATTTATAAACAATGGGGAAAAGTGCAATGAATATAGTGCTAGAGGTTTTTAAATTAGCGTAAGTTTTAAATTAGTTTTAGCAACAATTTTACATACTCATGCTTATCTTGAAAGTTACATTCTGCTCAACGTAACATCAATTTTGAAATTATTAAGTAAATATATTTAATCCAAATAATTAAGTTACATTTAAAGAAACGCTTTAAGGATATGGCAACATTTTATGATATTATTGTTATTTTATAGATATTGAGAATATCTATCAAAAGTGACAGCTTCAAATCACATATCTTGAGGTATGAATACGTGAAAGTATATCTATTATCGTTTCTATCTGTCAGATAATAGTCCAAGAGATAGACAAGGTTTATTTACGCTAGAAATGTCCAAAGTGCAGTTGTGACTTTTGAAAAGTTTACTATTTATGTGATCGAAATATGGCAGTTTTAGTACAAATCAGTGGTGGGGGTATAAAATATGACATTAATATGGCCGCCATGTCATATTTACACTCAGGCATTACAATGGCTGTTACTTCTTACTAGTTAATCGTAGAGAGTTAATTTTTTGTTTGAATTGAAGATAATTTAGTGGTAAAAAAGTTTATTATGTCAAAGATGTACATAATGTGTAAGCTTTTGCCATTTTTTAATGTCGAATTTCAAAAATGGGTATTTTTACCATTACATGCATATCATTCAATGGCGCTAAAAAATGAGCACTTTACAACAACAAACTATTATAATGAATTTATTTATTGAATCACTTGTGCTTATACAATTATAAATTATTACAATCAATGTTTTTCTAAAATTCTACACAGGAAGTTTAAGATGATTCACACAGGGTCCAAAAAAGGACAAGCTGCTTTTGAAAAATTCAAAAATATGTACACTTTGGATTCTTAAAGTGTTGAAAAGCCAATAACCAGAAACATTGTTAAAAAGTGTTTTGGCATCTCAGTCCAAAAACCCATTGACAGTTAAACACAGTTAGAGACCATGAAATAGTGATTGAATTTTCACTCACACCAGTACCCCTGTCTTTAGGCCAAACTGGAGGGTGAATAAAATGGATAAGGTCAAACTGATGCACAAATTAAAGGAGTATCAAATGTCAAGTAAAGAGAATCCTCTGGAAGTTTATGCTGTCATATACGATGCAACGTTTATGGTACATTGCTTGACATTTCCCAAAACCTATGCAGGTGTTGCTTAAAAACTACTGGAAAACATTTGCAGCACATCCACCAAAAAGTTTACCTGGTTTGCGATGTGTATGATACTCCAAGCATAAAGGATATTGAGCATGACCATTGTTGTGGAACGTCATTTTCAAGTGACATAAACGTGATGGGAACAGAACATAAAACTCCAAACAAACTTCAAGCGTCCTTGAGGAAAAGTTCATTTAAGTAAGTCCTCCCTCCTTGCTTTCATTCGCAATGAATGGGAAAAGAATAAATACATATGTCCTCTGGGTGAAAGATTACTATATGTTGGTACTGAAGATACATAATGTTGGTACTGAAGATACATACTACCAATATAGCACACTAAACAATGTTATGATCTGCAGACATAAATTTCTGAACTAAAGTTTCATCATCAAGAAGCAAACACATAGATAGTTTGGCATATCCAGTGCATAGCACAACACAGCTAAGAAAGTAACATCGTTGTTTGAACCAATGACACGGACATCAAAGGCACATCCAGAAATCTAACATGTGTATGGATATGGGACTGATCCCAAATAACACAAGGTTTATAGAGGTTATAAATGTTGCAGAACAACTTGGTGATGGTTTGACTATGGCTCTATCTGGCTTTCACACATTTACCAGATCAGGATTTACAGCAGCTTTCGCAAGACAAGGAAAGGTTAAATCTTCCAGGAAAATGTCTAATAATACAGCACAAGAGACTTTTTAGCCAGTTTGGGAGAGACGGTGGACCTCAAAAATGACTCATTCACTAGCGCTGAGCAATATGTTTGTTCCCTGTATGGAAAATCTTCTTGCAAGTCAGTAACACAACCAAGATACAGTATATTCAAAATGAAATGTGCTCTCAAACAAGAAGAACAACCTTTAAAGAAGATACAAAGCATTGACCCTACACTTCTTTCCCTGTAAAGAGCTGCTAATAGTGAAAAGTTAAAACTGAAGCAATGCTGTTGCACGAATATGGAAGAAAACTAATCATCAAAACACACATCAAGGTATTGACCTCCTTACAACACAGTTGGTGTTTATGTAATGAAAATTACAAGATTCAGTGGTTTTAAAGACCTTGAAATGGAAAAAAAAAGAAGAAACAGAGGATGCATACAGTGGTGACAGCAATAAAAACGATGATTGAGAGGAAACAACAAGAAATGTGCTTTCAGGCTCCATGCTAGTCATCTTAAACTTCCTGTACAAAATTTTAGAAAAACATTTATTATAATGATGCTCAAGTGATTCGATAAATAAATTCACTATATTCATTCTTTGATGTGATGTATGTAATGGTAGATTCATATAACTATAAAAATACCAATTTTTGATGTTTGATATTAAAAAATGGCAAAAGCTTACATGTTACGTAAAACTTTGACATAGTAAATTTTTTTATCATTAAATTATATTCAATTCGATTTTTTTTATTCTCTACAATTAACCAGTAGAAGTTACAGCTGATGTAATGTCTCGATGTAAATATGACATGGCGGCCATATTGATGTCATAATTAATACACCCACCACTGATTTTTACTAGGACTGCCATATTTTGATTACGTAAGGGGTATTGGCTTTCCAAAAATCCCAATGGTGCTTTTGGCAATCAAGGGTAAATAAAACCCAGCCTATCTCTATCCTCTGAAAATTGGATTGAAGTTACCATACCTCACAAAGAGTCCATATACACTCTGATTTTAATATTGTTTTATTGTAATATAATTAAAAGATATTTCAGGAAATCCTTTGACAGATAAAAACAATCTTGCTAACTAACCTTGAAATGGCAAATTAATGACAACCTAATATCTTGAATTTTGATCTTCTAATAAGCACATCAAGCGCTTCGGTGGTCGCATGGTCTAAAGTGTCACTCTCGTAATAGACTATGGTATGGATGGGGAAATCGGGGTTTGATCCTGGTAAGGTGTACTGTGGGCGATTTTCCCTAAATGAATTTACACTCTCTGACCATACAAATGTAGGTACACTTTCTCTAAATTCAACCTTATTAATCCCTAACACATTAGAATGATTAATTGATAAGTGTATAGCTCGAATGGGTAGTTGGACGGGGTGCTAAAAAAAAGCACATTATTAAAATATTTCACTAGGTACATTAGAAAAACATATACTTGTAGTTTTTTTCCCTTTGAAATATTAATGAAACTGTTTTATAAGTAATAACAATAGTTAAGTTTATATACAAGCATTTATTAATATCACTTATATTAAAATTATAATTTATAGAATACTAATTCTAAGTCTTGTTGTTTACAAATCATAGTTAAAAATCATGATAATTAATTGAATTGTCTAAAAATTCTATATGCTGATAATCTTTATAGGGTCCTTTTGAACTAGGATAATTTTACCTTTAAAAACAGTACTTTACTATTTGAAAATGTGTGATTGAAATATGTTCTACAAATACCAAGATAGAACAGCAAGACATTTGAAGACAATAATTGTTTGTTGATCACTGTTTGTCAAATGTAATTAATAACAAAGTAAATCAATTGTAAATGAAAATGTTAAGATACAATAAAATAAATAACTTCTCGGGTTTCAAGTTTTATTCACATTTCATTAATGTCATCATAAAGTTTAATGATAGAATAGGTGCCTTATTAAATCTTTGAGCTGTAAGATAAGCTCAGGGAAACCAAATATCATAGTCAACAGGATATATTATTTTTGAATATTTAAAAAAGAAGGTTGTAAACAGTTGTTAATTATTTTGGTAGCTAGAATATCATTAATATAATGATGACTAAGCCATAAATATTGATGATGTCATATATTTTGGTCCATCATGTACATTGCTCATAAGTAAGGCTTGGATGTTTATGACCTTAAAAATCGTGAAATATGCACGCAAATATGCTCTTAAACAACAAAAATATGACCTAAAAACTAACAAATACGTATGTTAATGGAATAAACTAAAAATATGCCTCAAATTAAGGAAGTAACTTGCAGTAAAAGAAATTAGCCAACAAATCTTTAATTATTGATTTGACAAGCAGAACAGGAATACACTGGGGTGGGGAGGGTCAGTTCTAAGAAGTGGC